>DWME01006767.1:0-13281 GCA_018244795.1 Parelbella ahira ahira
AACAATGGTAATAAATGTTTCGTGAGTATTTAAACACATGATTATATATGTACCGGCTTAATTCACGTGCGTTTTTTCGGGATGGCCGATCAGTCTCTCCCGCGACCTCGCTGCGAACGTTGGGAGCTCATGAGGAAGGACCTCGTATGCCTCCGAAACTGGTCGGGCCATCCCGAAGAAACGCACGTGAGTTAAGCCGGTACATATACAAATCAATGCTAATAAATGTTCTACTGCCAAGCTCAGCTACCTGGGTTTGCATTACAGCTGTAGAGCAATCGAAACAGAGAATCGTCACGTCGGATGTTTTACCAGTTAAGAGAGAAAGGTGTGCCAAACATTTGTTTCTTTGTTTCTTACTTAGCATTTGCAGTAAAGAGATACTTATAATAGGTATTTATGATCGTACGGCACAGTAGTTATAAATACGATCTAGTAGTTATAAATACGTTCCAGATACGATGTTTGGCTGGGAAAACGTTTGATAAACTTTTTAGTATCTTTGTGTGGTTATGGATTACACAACTCCAGAAATACATGGGCGATCTTGGAGTCGAAACGAACTTTTAAGTTTTTTTAAGGATGACCTTTAAATCATCGTCTCGTACCTGTAAATTTTTTGGATTTTGTATATAATTATGATCGTTACTGTCTAAAGTCAAACAGCCTTCCCATGACAATTACCTTTTCATATAAAATGAGCATTACGAATATAATAGGATTTTTCGCCGACCGCAATAACTTGAAGATAATTAATCGTAAATGTGAGGCACTATGCGTTAGTTGCCTCTGTTTAATATAGATATATGTATGCATATGTAGGGGTAAATATGTATATAGTTAGGATACTTTAAGGTCCTTTGAGATCGGCTGAGAGAGCACGACAGATTTTGATCACATTTGGTACAGAACTTGAGTCGCATTTTCAGTCTTCAAAATCCATTAATATGTGGATATTATATCTATATATGTATTCGGAATCGTATAATCTAAGACTATTCAAAACAATCCATTCCTAGGCATGCGTGCTCCGCCTGAAGACGCATCTGCTCTTTACATTAGGCAGGACCGCGCCCAAAAGCTAGCCTATCATATAACTAATTTAAAAAGTTGAAATCTATGTAGTTGTAACTTTACTAATTATTTCAGGTTTCTTGTTATAAAGTCATTAGAAATCATATTTCTTGTGCGAAACGAAATAACACAGACCAAAAGTAGTACCTACCTATACATATTGTTTTATTTTTATTTCATAATTACATGTACAGTGTGTACAAAAAGAAACAAAAACATGACTTTAATCACTCTTTTTATTGAGTATGTACCGGATGTGAATTTTAATTTTGTATAAGATTACTGTCGAATTTTAAACGTTTTTTATCAAGCTTATAAAGGTATATTTTACGTTAGGTGGAAGTGCTTTTATTTCAACTCTTGACGTACTGCGATAAGTCTTCAATGATGAAGTGTTTTGATGGAACTATGTCGAAGAACTGGTGTGTGTGCTCGTACACTACCTCCATTGCTTTGTCAAACACGGTTTTGCCGAAGGTGCCCACTACAAATTTGTAGTTATTGTTCATGAAATCGACAACCATTTTTGCTGTAAAAAAACATAATCGGTTAGAATCACTTTGTTTCATTATATTTATTCCTGTAAAAAACAAAATGAATACGAAAGAAGGGGGCAATGATATACCGCGTGTGTATCTTTAACAGCACAGCACTAAAGTAAAAAAAACATTGATTTCTGAATAATAGAAATGCGACTATTTAAATGTATAAAATACAATATACTATATACAATATAATATACTATAATACACGAATATATAAATTCACGGGTTCTGTTCGGGTTCTATACATATTATGTATGTATAAAGTTACGATGTGTACAACGGATGCCTAGGCCGGCCCGATACTATACGGATTGAACTAATAATAATAATTTACAGATCAAAACATATTACACCTGTTTGAGAGCCCTGACTCCCATAGCATAAGCTGAGGTCTAGAAGTCAGTTCTTTAAAAACTTATTTATTTCTTAAAATGCAAGTAAAAATCTTTAGAAATGTTTCCTAAAGAGCCCCTTATTATTGTAGTTAAAACGCTTCACAAAAATCTGTCCCAATAGTGTTTCAGACATTGACCTTAGTCTTTCACTCGGCTATCTACAAAAACTTATCAATGTCTATATGCGGCAAGATCTAAGGCCATCAGATATTGTCGTCAGCAGCCCGATATTTCCACTCGACTGAAAGAGATCTGCTCAAGTCAGCTTAATTAGCGACACATAAGACAGCTGGCACGAAATATCTTCCCCATTTTTTAGTCTTTGATCTTGACTTTGAAATTCGAATAACAATATTTTTATCAATGAAAACATTTGCATCGGTCTTGAGACCAATAAAAGGGGATTCCTGTAAGTACTTTTGCAATTGTTTTTCATTTATGTATGTAACTGTATGCCTGGGCTAAATACGTCAGGTATTGTCTGATGAGCAGACATCTCTAAGGTCAGCGTGTGTCCATAAAGTGATGAATGTAAAAGAAGCATGTCACGCTACGAAACATGTGTGACGTCATCTATGACACTGATAATTGGCTTTTGGCGTTTACTTCTTACCACCTGTAGTAACTGTTATAATACTTTATTCAGTTCCTCATAAAGACAATAGAAATTGAGCAGAGCTCGACTAGTGGCCTCGTGTAGTATTGTGAATATGGCTATTGCAAAGTTTTAACTACGAGGGTAAGTAATATCAGGCTCGTTTGATTAATTTCTATGTCAGCAACCTATGTACACGTTGTCTGTTATTATAAATTGTAATATTTTAATGAAATAATCAGACAGAAAATTGTAAATATTATTTTTGGTAAACTATATGATATTACCGCCATTAGGCGATCTAGCGCATGGAAGGCATTGGTATTGATTCTCGTTCGAGAATATGTATAGCTATTTATATATGTAGGTATATACTTTCATATTTGGACAACTTATTTATACGATATGCATATGTAATATTAGATATTTCTGTGAAAATCCTTGGGTTCCACGACGCAATGAATCCTAATCGAATGTGATTTAAAAGGTCTAATCATTTATGATTTTATGTCCCCCCTTATGACCTAAACTATTAATTAAACATTGTGGTAAGTATTTTAAAATTACGTGGAAATGTAGGTACTACATACTCGTATATTCCGCTGCCTACCCCTTCTGGGAACACAAGCGAGTTGTTACGTTTTATTAATTTGCTTAGAAAAAACATATATTATTAACAAATAAATATTGTGTTTTCATTATGACTATTATTTAGAATTTTAAGAATTTTTATTTGTGTAAATTGAGCTTATTAAATTTTACTTTTACTAATTAATTGAAGTCCTTTTTAAACCTTAATATTATTAATAATAATAATATTGATACTCACTAGCATCCGTTCCGCCTAAGAAGATGTTGTTCGCGTCAAAGGAAACTTTGCCCACGATCTCGTATTCATAAAGCGTTCTGTCAAACTTGCAATCGAAGAAAGTGTCGCCATCTTTATTTCTCGCCACGTCGTAGAAGTAATGGAAAATGATGTTCAATTTCTCTGTAATAAATATCATATGATTGGTATCCAAATATCATCATCATCATCATCAGCCTACTTCCATCCACTGCTGGTCATATGCTTCTCCAATATCACACTATTAACACAGTAAATTTACAAAAGTAAATTCATAATTACTACCATTTCACAATGCAATATATTTAATTATAATTTTTAATAAAAATAACAATTTCCTTTGCTATCGCGATTGTTGAAGAATGCAAATATTACTGTACCTATTTTAACCTTGCCAGTTCCGTCGCCGTGAACTGAATCGCCGTTCAACAGATTCTTCAAAACTGGATTCGATCCACTCACTACGTACTTTCCTTTAAAAACCAAATCGTTGCACGTTAACGCCATTTTCGAATATCCCTTTTCTATTTCTGTTCTGTAATTAAAATTTCAATTAAATAATTAAGGATTTTTGGGTTCCATACAGATAGGCATCAGATCTCAAAATGGGCTGCGCGACATATAGTGATCAGAAAATTGATATGTGTTCATATATACATACAAATGAACGGACAGAAATATCTAAAATTAAGTATACTAGTTAATAGACAATTTTAAATCTAGGTTCAGGATGAATACATCTTACGGTTTTGCATATAAATATTACTTTTTAGTTAGGATTTGAACTATAACGTACAGACAAAGTATATTATTTATATTAACTATTAAACTTTACTCACTCAAAGCTTTCAACAACACAATTCTTGATCCCTTTCGCTTTACCTTCCTTCATTGTGAGTTCAACTAAATCCATTACTGAGAGCTTTATGTTTTTGAACACATATGGATCTACCGGCGGAATATTCAGTTCCGGTATACCATCATCTGCAACGGACGCCAAAGATTTGGACACGAGGGCTTTTTGGCAATCATTGTCCTTAATGCTGCACTTCGAAAGAGTTTCCACTGCAGAAAATATAAAAAAAATGTTAAGAACCGTAATGGAACAAATTAAAAACAATAAAAAAGAATCTGGAAGTATGCATAGATATATTTAGCACTCGATAATTTCTGGTTACCACCTAAGCGACTCGGCGTGATGATATGGTACAAAATGACGAAACTTTATTTACATTAGCATTAATTGTAACGAAAAAACGAAATCCATGCAAATAGCTTTCAGAGCTAATAAACACGTAATAGTAATATTCAGTTTGTCTTCATTTCAACTGAGTTAGTACTTAATATTTTAGCAGTAAATGATTAGTCATTGAATTCATCGAATCAGTGTTCGTATCATCTATCAGTGTTCATTATAACGTGAGGCTTTTAGTTGTTTTAACATTTTGATCGCAGTGCTACTCTCAAACAGTAACAATTTGTGACTTTTTTAACTTTTATTTTTGGCCCTAAAGTTATTTTACATCTAAAATTACTTTCACTAGCGAATTTCTAAAAAATACATGGTTTAGCGAACAAGCACCCAGACTCCCTTAGGGTAAATGTTCATATAGGCTTATGGACCTTTTCAAATCTCTGTAATGCCTTCCTAGGCTTCTAAAAAGAGCTCTTTCACGCTTTCCTTGAAGAGTTCCATGTTTTAGCATTCCGATAATACTCTGGATGGACACTCCACAATTGTAAATATGATTAATCAGTTTTAATAATATACACCAAATCAGTACTTCAGTTTCTTCCAAAGCTTTAATCTGTAGTTGGAATATGATCAAGGAAAGACTAAGAGCAGCCGATAAATTAATATCGTAAAGAAATCAAAATAGCCGACTCACCAAATTTGGATTCGCTAACTGCTAAAATAGCGGAAGTGATAAGCGCTAACGTCTGTATAACTGACATGGTTACTCCGGTCGAGACTCGCCGACTACCTGTATCACAATAAGACCAGAGTCAGTCGCATCTCCTATATATATCTAAATGGGAAATAAAATCTTCGCTTACATTTGAATATACAAGACAGGTGTTTTTTTTTACATTATAACCCTGAAACATGTTTGTTATCCGCGAACTTTATTAATATGCGTTGATAGTCAGATGATATCATAAAATTAGTATACGGTAATACCTACGTGTTACATGTAAGTATATAGTTTAAATTTTTTATAACAATGAAATTACCGAGTAAACTTGAATTGTTAAACAGATACATTGAATTACTTGTTATATAACAGAGGAAGAAAAATGATATTACATGCAAGGTTATTTTCATATATTTGATACATTGGCTTAAACTATAAAAGTACAAAATAGAGTACAATTAAACTTCATTCTTCCTTTTTATATCTAGATAGGATTATACATTTTTTTCTATGAATATCAGTTATCAAAGTCAGATTTAGTGCGTTTAGCGTAATACAATTAAAAGAATTCCCAAAACAGTTGTCGTAAATAATTTCACAAATTATCATATTAGCATACTAGCTATGCCTCGCGGTTTTATCTGCATATGATTTAAAAGCAGACACAGATAAATAATTTACAGAACTTCAGTACAGATAATAAATTTTTATTATACTTTTCAGTTTACATAACACGTCCTACAGATGCATATGTTGTGTAAGAGAGTTAGTAGTAAATACCATAGGTAAATTTCGTTCGCGCTAGGTTTGCCGGTTTGTGGACTTTGAGGCTCCGTGCCGTCTACCGCACTTCTGTGTCGCCATCCAAGTACGGTCAGCAACGTGATCGTAAACGCGTGTTATTATTTGCTTAGTGAGCACCTTAATAATCATCTGATTTGAAAATATTTCCCGTTTTTATCCTTATAGTAGAGCTATGGAGTAAGGAAATGACTTTAAGAAGAGATTTATGGAATATGGTGTTGCAATATTAAGTATATATTAGTCGTATTTATAAAGTGTGTTAAACAAAACCACATAGTTACGCTTCAATTATAAAGTGTCATAATATTAGCATAATAATTAAAAAATATAAAAAAATTGTCATATCTGACTGTCGCTCTAATATGCAGGACAGTACGCAGCAGGAATGCGATATTTATTAACAAAATTTTGTATGGAATGATAATTAATATTAAAACGACAGTTTTTTGAAGAGGTGCGCCCCATGATTTGAAACTCAGACCACCGGAGTAGGGAACTGAATTTATAGCCAGTAGACAACCACTGCTTTATTAGTTAAATTTTATAATCAAAATATACTCTGAATGGCAACACATATCAGTAAATAATTATAATTTGTTTTTGCAATATTTAATCCCCTGTGTAAAAAAAATAGACAACTCAGAAGTTGATTTAAACTAAAGTAATATACATATTTCATATAAAAAATCTAACCTTGTGATCAGGGAAAAATACACCTTTTTGTTTATTATTATTTTTTGTTTTATAACTGTGTTATGTCTTTTTAAGTATATCATGTGCTAAATAGTCAGAAACGAGATCGTTAAAATGAAGGATTGCAAGCACTTGCGTGATAAACAAGGAGATAAGCTCTAACATTGCACAGTTCTGTAATAGTATAATTAACGAACACTATTTTCGTTCCAGATTTATTTATCTAGTTAATTCGCATTCGTGAAGGTTTTAGCTAGCAATGGAAAATGATCTGCGAGGAAATTTAAAAAATATTAATAAAAAAAGATTCGACTTGAAAGAGATAAATGTTGAAACAAAAACGTAAAGAAAATTAAAAAAATATTGCGTTTATTTTATTTATACAACTCTCAATTAGAACACTATAATGTTCAAAAATTGTTACCTATTTCTGGTGTAATTTCTTAATAGCAAGGCTACTTGCGTTTTCATTAAAAATAATTATCTACTGTGGTGTGGATTGAATGTTTCGGCCTCTGAGAACGGCAAAGGCATAATCCATTATAATTTCCGCACTGAAATTTAGTAGGATTTCTGTAATGAGTCTAAATATGAGATCCAATTTCTGGTACATGAAATAAACTACTCGATTGTGGTGGTGATACCATTATGTAGAAGAATTTATACACACATCCGTACAAAATAACATCCGAAAAAAATAAATCTAGATATGAATTATCTGCTCCATCGAAATAAAAATCTATTCATTGAAATCTGTAACGAACATGTATGTATATCTGAGCTAGAAAATATTAAGCTAACTATTAAAAATCAGAATACCAAGCGACAAAACGCAAGGACATTTATGTTTTAAGGGTTCCCACTCAGATATGTAGGTACATGTATGTTTTTGCTCAACCTACTTTACGTTAAAAGCCGACGTTGATCTGTAAGCGCTTAGGTATTTGGCAGCGTAAATGAGAAGAACAATAAAGATTTAATTTGGAAACTGTTTTCGGGTATAATGTTACACTACTTTACAATTTCATCAATATGCTGTAACATAGTGATGAAAGTGTAAAAGCAAAATGCAGTCATCGGGGAGACATTGTCAATTACAATAAGTCTTATATATTTTATGATAGGAATCCAGTTGCCTGTTTGCATAGGCTCTTCGGAAAACCTTACCTAAGTTCTATATTTTCTGTCATAGCCTCATTGCTGCTTTGAATGTTTGTGTCCATCTACAAGTCCAATGGACTTGAAGATCAGTGGTCGAAAGACGGTGGTTAAAACCACATTAGGGATTGTGGATTGAATGTTAATTTTATAAGTTACCGGGAAGCAACGTGATTATATACTTTTAACTCAACTAGCAAAACTAACAGGGGGAGCAGACATGTACCAGCTTAAAAGAAAAAGGAAGAACGGTCTGTACCAGTTTTATCTTCTGTGAAATTTATATCTATTATTTATTATTCATGATTATTTGTATCTATATGACATAAAATACTTTATTTCTCAAGCTCAGAATGTAATTAACGCCATCTATTATCGATTATTGGAAAGTTACTAAATTATTTATAAAAGTAAATTTTTGCTGATCTCATTCATTTCTCGGTTGTAAACATAAAATAAGTTTTTCAGATCTAGACTTTATACATAGATATCTCCCTATCTATCAAGGTAGATAATTCTTTATTGTATTCACCATAACATGAAAAGTGTAACAATATACACAGACAGTAATACCTAATCTAAGCAATGGGCGGCCTTATTGCTTAAAAGCGATTTCTTCCAGACAACCCATTTATTTATTATTTCGTTTGCTCTGAAGTATATACGGTGTACAAAAACAAACAAGAATAATGTTTAATTGCTCTTTTTATTGAATAATATACACAAATGTGAATGTTAATAAAGTAATTACTGTAGTAGGTACATTTTTTGTTACTCTTATGAAGGTGTATAATATTGTAGGTATCAAATACGTGTTTTTAGTTCTTCATGTATTTAGACAAGTCTTCAGTGATTAGGTATTTAATTGGAATTGATTCGAAGAACTTGTGGGCGTATTTGTACACGAACTCCATGGCTTGGTCAACCACGCTTCTTCCGAACGTCTCCAATGCGAATTTGGCGTTATTGTTGAGGACTCCCAAAACGAGTTCAGCTGTAAAAATGTGATTAATATTACTTCTGTAAAGTACAACACAATAGTATTATAGGAAAGAATGAATTTCATAATGTTCAAGCATATTCCTCCTAGCGAATAATATGATCTGAATTTGATGCGAAAGAACAGAGGAAATATCATTACTTTCTCAGCACAAAACCGACATATTAACGTTATGCATACAAGTACATAGATGTACGTAGGTATACGTAACGTAACATCATCCCTATAATCCCCGAAGGTTTAGGCAGAAGAGTGTAGTACACTTCTACGTTTCACCAATTACGTTTTACGTCCCGTGTAATAGATGGTGAGTCTATTGTCATACACCGGACACGGATCCAGACTTCGAGCTACTTGTAGAAATTCGAAAACACGAAAACACAAAATGGTATTGTGATACGCCATTTACGAAATAACGAATACACAGATTTCTATTGTCATCAGAACTATAGGCTTGTGCCAAACTTCAAGTCAATCGGCCAACAGAAGGGGGTATAAACTTTTATTTTTCTAGATTTGACCTCCAAGGCAAGCTAAGCAAAACCGTTAAAAAAGAATTTGTCTCGGTAAGAGATGCGCGCCAGGATTTCAACCCGGGATATCCGGGGAGGCTGAATTCTAAGCTTCTAAGCTTTTACTACTGTAAATAACATAATGTAATAATTACGATACTTACTAGCATCCGTTTCGCCTAAAAAGATTTTGTCCGCGCTGAAAGTGACTTTTCCCAATATTTTATAATCGTACAGTATTTTTTTGAATGTCCATTTGAAGTACAATTCGCCATCACCTTTCCTCACGACGTCATAAATAAAATGTAAATTGATTTTTAATTTTTCTGTAATAAGTGTAACAATGTTTTAACAAAATACCAAATATTTCATTAATAACATTCAAATAACAATATTTCAAAATGAACAAATCAATAAAAACGAATAATGTGAATTAAAAAAGGAAGTTCATAAAAAATACTTTTTACATTCCTTTACTTTACATTATGTAGGTTTTATGTGCATAAGCAGTTGCAAAAAAAACAAAGGATACAAAAATAAATAAAACTGATAACCTAAAATAAAAAGCAAGGTCCAAAAAATATATTTTTTAATTCGAATATTTCGCACCTTCCTTATTACTGCAAATATGTTTTTAACCAACCAGATCTTTTTATTTCCAGGTAATAATTTTATGTGCTTGTTCGTTGAATTTCAAAGGTCGGAAGTTACTCACTCTTTTGATTTATTTGAATTTTAGCAGCGTCATATGATATGCACAATTTCTTATGTCTAACCTTTGACAAAATTTATCACGATTTTAACAAATAGGAGGACCTAGAAACTTTCAATGGCTGTTTCACCAAGTAAATGAAAAATTACATTTAACGAAGTGACATCTAAGACTTTATTATTGTAATAAAGTCCGACTCCGATTTTATGCATTAAAACATTGCTTATCACAAAGCCGATTGAAGCTATTACTGAAGAAAATACCAATATTAACTCAATTGTTTTATTGTAAATAAAACTTACCAATTTTAACTTTGGTAGTACCATCTCCGCGAATAGACTCGCCTTTAAATATCTCTTTCAGAATTGGATTCGAACCACTCAACATATATTTTCCCTTGGCTTCGATGTCGGTGCAAATCAACGCCATTTTTGTGTACCCTTTTTCCATTTCAGTTCTGCGAGATATAATTGCATTACAATAATTTATAACAGCAAAACATGAAACTAATACATCCATTGTATCCTTTAAAGTAACTATTATATATCATAATAATATATTTATTTATCTAACGTAACATTACTCACGTAATGCCCGAAGGGGTAGGCAGAGGAGTGTAGTACACTCCCACGTTTCATCAGTTAATTAAAGTGCCATGGAATCAGTGGTGTGCCTATTGTCATACACCGGGCGCAATTCCAGACTCCGAGTAACTATTAGAAATTCTAAATTAGAAAAATCTAATAGCTCCTGACCCGGGATTTGAACCTAGGACCTCCGATCGGCAATCGCGCTTGCAACCACTCGACCAAAGAGGCAATCAATTTATTTATTTACATATCTAAATTGCTTAAATGTTAACAAACCCGCTATAATTACTGGTATGCACTTACTTGTAGCTGTCTACGACACAATTCGTGATTCCCTTGAGTTTTCCCTCTGTTATTTTCATTTCAGCCAAATCCATTACAAAAAGGCTTAGGCTATTGAACTGGAAGGGATCTATGGGCGGAATGTCGAATTCGGGAATACCACTTTTTTTGATGTTTTTCATTATTGAGGTGAAAAGTGCTGCCTGGCAGGCATCATCCCTGATGCTGCATTGAGTAAGCGTGTCCACTACAAAAAATAAAAAAGTATTTGCACGAAAAATATACTCAATATATATTATACATATACGAGTACAGATGTTTTGCAATTAGTTCTTGTAATTGCACTAGAACACTGTTCGTGTTTAATCCAATCCTGTCATCCATGGCCAGTGCGAGGAGAAATTGGATGGCGTTCCAGGAAATCCTCAGGGAACCTTATACAATGTGCTCGTACAGACAATTGCAAGGATATAACTTACCAAATTTGGCATCGCAAACTGTTAAAATTGCACATGTAAAAAGTGCGAGCAACTTTATAGCAGACATGACTGCTACCGACCGGAATCGCCGAGTCTCTGTCTCACAATACAAACAAAAGCACATGTATGTCTTATTTATACGCATGTAATAACTGGAAGATAAAATGAATTTATTATAAACTTTAATAAGCAATTCTAAAGAACTTTTTTACCACCGACACTCGGGGTCTAGTTTAAATGATGATAATTTTAAGTTAATAAATATTCATTGATAAGATAACAAGATACCGTACATTTAATATACATTAATATATAATATACACGAGGTAAATAAGTAGATGTGTACGTATACATGTATGTTTTTATAGCGATATTGTTATCACGTAATCTCAAAGTATTAAGGAGGTAGGTACCTATAATGTTTTTTGTTAATGGCCGTAACGAGCAGGCGTGAAGTCATTTGAGGTCGACTTTTCAGTTTTTTATGTACATTCTGATTAGTGCTTTTAAAAGTAGGTTTTTTTTGAACCAGTTTTCCAAAAGTAAATAAACCTCCCGATTGTTTAAATTGGTGGTAATAATTAAGAGTTATAATTGTCCTGTACAATGTGTGAAATATGTCGATCTGTATTTGGTCAGCGTGGCAGACCACGGCCTTGAAATTCCCATACTGATTGTCAGGAGAGACCCGTATCCAACAGCGGAACGAGGGAAGGGCGATGATGAAGAATAATATCAAATTTATTTACAAATAACATTATACAGATATGAGTATAAATATTTACAGACTGTCCATGCCCTAAATAGGGCGGTAAATACTGGGTAACCTTTTCATAACATGATCCCAATGAATCACTTCTTATACACTAAAGTGATACAGCTATGTATCCGTCTCCTACGGAATATGATATGTATAATGAACAGATTACATGCAAAAATATGTATAGATCGCTTGAATGTTGATAAATAATTATTAAGATTTACTGTGTTCCTTTTTTTTCAAACGTCTAATGATTTTTAATTATCATTTTGATCACGACGTTCCGTTTAAGTTAACGTGATAAGTAAATAACTAAAAACTGCAATAATCTAGTCATTCCTAAATTGTGTTATTGAGCTTAATAAATATTTGTAAACCACAACTAGTTTAGCTCTGATGTTATATACAACAACAGAACATTAAAAATATTATCATTTGTATCCGAAATATTCAAAATATTAACGCAGCACGTAGTTAAAATCATTCCTTTGACGCCCTCATTACTTTACAAAATAATATATTAGGGAAGACATATGTATATTCCAAAAATATTTTTGTAACATACGACTTTATCTTACAGCTTGGTAAATTTATTTAATCACCTAGAAGATCGTCGTGACTTATTACATTTAGCTCCTTCACAGATAATTGTTAAATTTTATAGACAAAAAGCACTAATAAATGTATTAACATAACCAACTTGTTAGGAACTAATTTAATTCAACTCGTGTTTTTACTCCTCCTGTTGTTTTATTCACCTTGTTTTTAACTTAATATTTTTTATTAATCATGTTTTATTCGCCATGTTTTTTATTTACCTTGTGTTTTGTTTATATTAAATTAAAAAAAAAAAAAAAAAAATCTGAGGTGTGTGAAGTCTGCCAACCCGCACTTGGCCAGCGTGGCAGACTATGGCCTT
>DWME01006768.1:0-13278 GCA_018244795.1 Parelbella ahira ahira
ACATTTATTGTATGTCGAAATTGCGGGTAGTCGAGTAACTCATGCGTAGGAGCTACGAGAAGTTTTCATTTAGGATGTTAAAGATTTTTTTGTATATATCGTTTTATAACTTAGTTTAGTTAGCATTTTTTATATATTACCTTTATTTATCAACTAATAAAATATGTATAATTGACTATTAATTAATATGAATTACTCAGTATTTCCATCATTACCAATATACATAGTTTTCACGCAACCACAATAGGGCCTTGCGTCCCTTTAGGGGTTCGCGCACCACAGGCTGGGAATCGCAGATCTAATCTATTAGTAAACTTTAAAAAAATACAAGATTTATTCCGAAAATAAATCAAGCAAGCTCAACTAAGTATAGCATTGAGTCGCCGATAAATCGGTAGTGAAGTGAGCATTTGAGTCGGATGTCTGGCAGCGGCAAGCACTCGAGGAATGGCAATGGCAGCCGGCGACACGCGACGAGAGCGGTTGGCAAGTCGCCCAGGAGGCGGGCTAATGGCTGCCAGCACGCGACTGCAAACTCTCCACTTCTATTGCAATTGGTCAACCAGTTTTACTTTTTTACAATATTATATTAAAACGCTCCTTTTTTATTTGTTTACTGCTTGTGTTGGAGAAAAGTCATTAATGTTAGCTTTCAGTTCGCGTTTTTAAAATATTTCAGATTTTTTAAGTTCGATTACATTCTACTCTATCCATTGTACTAATCTGATTTACAATCGAATTAAAACTAAATTCAACGATGACGTTAATGATACATTTCAAATAACACTTTACGTAGGTTTATAAATTCATCATTAAATACCACTTGTTATTATTTTTTATTATTGTTATATTATCACGTCAGATTCCTTACGGTGTAGGCAGATACCTCCAAGTACCGAATGCCTGTATTTTTACAGATCTAACGTGCTTTTGCATTAATCAATCTCCTTATACATATGTTATTAATTTAATATTACTGTTTTCATGGGAAGCTAATGGTGGGCAGCAATTTCATGGTGAATATTATGGAATAGATTCGCTCATCAATTAGTGCGGCCACATGTGTATTACGCATTTGTGGTTTGTTGGTTTAATTTGCTTTATTAATTAAATTGCAAAATTTGCAATGTAAATAGCCTGCGAAGCAATTAGTTTGACAATTTCTTATGTGACTTTTTAATTCACATTGCACAATAACATGCAAAAGCTTTTAAATTATGTTTTCGTAATTATTTATTGATATTAATTGATTCATTGTTATCAAGTTTATTTTTTTATTTATTGAAATGATTCTAATGGAATAGCGTGAGAGCTAGATGATTTTTTTCATTCATTATTCTTCTCATACATTCGCTAGTCTTGAAAACTTCCGATTCCTTAATTTCTTAATGTGATCTGGATTATCGTTATTAATGATAAATTAATTTAAATATTAACAATAATTAATTAAGAGAATTATTACACTTTTAATTACACATTACGTGCCGAATATCTGAAAGCAAAACATAATATATAAACGCCGAACTCAACAAACTATTGGATTGTTTAGCGGGCACAACTCAACATCAAACACTCGGGTCGAACATTCCAAAATGTTATCAGTAATGTGCAACTGTTAGTTAGGTACGTAATCAACGGCAAACTCAGCGTACAAATTTGTACAGCGTTCATCCAGCGCGCTCACCTTTCAATGTGGCTCGGAAAATTTAGTTATAATTTCTGTATTCGGCCAGTGCGGCGCACTACAAACAGAAGGCACAAACAAAAGCATTGTGCCCGAAGAGTGCTCTCGGCTTGACGCAGCATCACGGCCGCTCGTGCCCGAATATTCCACCGCTCAACGACCACTTCTATAAAGGACAATTTTATAGCTAATGATAGTAAGTGAAGTTGATACCTAGTTATAGGATACATGTAACAATAACGCTACAACTGTAACTGTGTGTAACTTTAGAAAAATAAAGAGATAGGCAGAGGAAAGTGGCGGCCGACCTGGGAATGATGAATCGAATCTAGGACCTCGCACTTAGTAGTGGCGCTTGCAACCACTCGACCAACAAGGCTGTCGAGAAGTCAGGCAGTTAAGTGATATTCATAATTTGACTATTAAATGTTTCTTGAGTATTTATACACATGATTATATATGTACCGGCTTAACTCACGTGCGTTTGTCGGGATGGCCCGACTAGATTCGGACTTTTACGAGGTCCTTCCTCATGAGCTCCCGCCGTAGCAGCGAGGTCGCGACGGAGAGTCAGTCCAGGTTTATTTATAATTTAAAACAAGTATACAGTTAAATTTATGAAACATTGAAATAAAAATATGTTATTGAATTGTCATTGAATAACCTTTATGTTACAAGCAAAGAAAATTTTATAATAATGAGTTCATTACACAAAGACATACAAATTAGTCGAACGAATTTTATCATAGGCGATTATGAGAAGGTTATCGTACAGTTACAAAAAATATAAAGTACTATGCTTTTTTGCTAGTTTTCTTAAAGTGCAAAATGCATTCAAGGTGAACAGATAAAGGGTGCATGTGATGCGCCTGAGGATACGATGTGTTTTTATGCATTATTTAAGTTTTCCTCAGTCCAGCCACCCTTGGGCTTGTTGTCGATTATTGAGCATCAAACGCCGAGGCAGGTGTTTATAGACGTTATGTTGAAATATCACTTATTGTTACAATACTAAACCTTAAGCTCGTTACAGATAGAGCTGTAATATATACCTATAATAGTACATGTTATAATGATATAGCGCTACATATCTATGATATACCTACTTACGTTGTTATAATATACATAACTTTGTTACGTCATCAAGAGACATATGTGAAGAGACATTGCAAAACATATCTTAGTGTAGCAAGACGTATTATTGTGCAGATATATATTATACCTTGTCCACCGTCTATGGTATGTTGCTATAATATACATTAGAGACAGTATACTAACATATGTTATAGTTCCATCTCTAACGACCTTTAATCATTTGCGTAGAAATATAGAACAGAGGAAAAGAAAATACGAAGAAACACTGGCGGAAATACGAAATGACATCAGCAAAAGATTGTTAGTGTGACATAAATCACAATGAGACATTAACACGTGTATGTCGATAGTCATAGACAATGTGATTGATGGCACAAGAAACTGTGTGAGTAGGTGGTTATCCAAGTATGTAGTTAGTGATGATATAAATGCGTTTTAGATGCTTGTGGTTGGGTAGTGCAGTGTGCTTAAAATATAAATCAATAGAATTAAAAGGCAAGTAAAATGTGAATAAGTGTCTACGTTATTACAACTGGTAGACGTAAGTCAGCAGTTTGTTTTGTTATATTCCAAAGTGCAGTCAAAAATAGTAGAGAAATAGGTATAGAGTCATACAAATGAGAAAGCTCACAATGGTGGGGGATAAGGGATCCCATATTTTTTTTAAATTTAATAACAGGCCAGGTGATTTAAATGGTAGTCAGAGAGCATTGTGATATACGATTGATACCAAATAAAATTACATTTTTCCTTTATATTTTAGCCATTGATATTTGAAGCTACATGAAGCAACTTGCAGTGGATATCAAAATTAAGTAGACTAGTTTAGCATTTACAACTTTTAAAACATAAATAAGACATGCTATACGTTACCAAGGAAATAAAGGGTGTATGTGTTCTAAAGCTCGGAAGCTGTAAAACGAAACAAAAGCCCGGTCGGTGTGAGTGTATTGGCAGAATCTTGGCGTTAGTGTATACGGCTTTATCTGTGTCAGTCTTGTGCCGACGACATTTCGACAACGTTGACTTGGGACACGTATTATTTATAGATATGATGTCTGTAGTATTTGGGACAGTTTGAGACAACAAATGTGATGTTAAGCAAGTACGAACGTGTTATAGGGAATTTGTATATACGGAATTGTGTTTTCTTTGGCAATGGAGGATGCAATGCATGGGGCAGTGTGTTCCAGATCTCAGCTCAATCCCGCGGAAGGACTAAAACTGCATACTAAGTTATTGACTAAATAATCGATGCATGCACTTTAATTCATTAAGTTGTCAAGATGTGGAAAAACGACGAAAATATCTGTGATTAGAAAAATTGTCAATAGTTGAAGAGGATTTATTCGTAACGCATATGTATTTAAAAATTATTTTATTTGTCCGAGGAAATTGTTCTTCTTAGATATTTTACCTAATGTAAGCATATTGCACTCTATATTAATAGTTTCCATTTGTAAAATTGCAGGTAGGAATATTGTCCTGAAAAATTGTATCTACCAATACTTTACTCACAAACTTATACACACTTACTTATACAAAAAATCTGAATATAAAAATTCAAAAATAAAAAAGTTTTACCATTCTGTTTGGCCAATAGACTTAAATGCGTACTTTGATTAAAAAATTAAATAAACGGATATACGAAAAAAAACCATCAACACTATTCGACGATAGTTTTAAACATAAAAATATGTGAAAAGTGTTCAAATTAGAGTTTTGGGCCCATTGAATAACATAACAGCGTTGGGCGAATCGTTTACGGGTATAATAATCATTAAAACATATTCCCATTTTATTCGGCCTCCATTCTGAGCCGCGCGATTACGATCTCTATCCTTTTTCGGGGTACCCGGTACTGGTCTGCTCGTTGGTCATTAGAAACTGTAAACTTGTAAGAACATCACGCCTTTATTTTCCCGATGATGTTAGCAGAGGTGTCCCACTCCTAAAGTTCACCATAATACGTCCCACGCAGAGGGTGAGATTATTGCAATACACCAAACATGAACTTTGAGATTTTTTACTTTAAAGTTCTATTTGACACGTTAAATTTGATAATTAATAAGCACATATTTGAAGCAACGGTAAATAGACTGTTCTAGGCTTGCATGGTCCATCTTAGGAAACTTCGTTACTATATAAATTTCTCATTGAGTAGATATATTTCCACATAAGGGCTCAATCCTTATAAGCATAATAATTCTTATAAGCATAATTTTCTTTCATTTCATCATTTGAAAATGTAGTGTTGTTTGATGTTTGTTTTAAACTGATATTCAATGAAATTTTGTTTCTAGTTTTAATATTTGATAAATATAACAATTGTTATAAAGTAAAACAATAGTTACGGAACCACAAATTTATGGACTCTATCGCTTTAATTTATTTCAGTTTTATTTTAAAAATCATACCTGAATATAGAGGACGGGAAAATAAAACAAGTCGTTTTATAACATGTAATTTTAGTAAATAGCCATTTGATACGAATCAAAACGATTTTGTATTAAGAACGTTAGGTATCTCAACAAACTAATACAGTTTTACATACACTTTGTTTTTATTATCATACTATCACACCGGTTGCCTTAAGTGTAGACAGAAATATAGGCTTATGTTGCACATGCAGTAAATATTGCCCTTAGACCTATTAGAAAATATTCTAATTATGCTTTAATTTCAAAAACTGAGTAATACTATCACAACATTTCTCTTACGGGTTAGATAGAAATATAAGCTTAACTTGCATCAGTAAATGTTGTTAAAACAATTCGAAACGTAACGTCACGCCTGTAGTCTAAGAAGTAAACAGAGGAGTGTAGTACACTCCCACATTTCATCAGTTACGTTTAAGTCCCATGGAATAGGTGGTGAACCTATTGCTTTATACCGGGTACAGATCCGGACTTCGAGTCACTACTAGAAATTCTAAATTAGTACCCGACCCGGGATTTGAACCCAGGACCTCCCGTTCGGCAGTCGCGCTTGCAACACACAACCAACGAGGCAAAAAGAATTAGAAACAATTCAAATGATGCGTAATTTTGTAAAATTGAGAACTTTTTGTGTGAAATGTATGCATTAATTCTATATAAAGCATATCATGCGCTTACTGCTTGTAGAGGCATCTTTTATCGCATATTTCGCTGCGCTACGAGCGCAGTCTCGCGGTGGAGAGATACTTATCGCGGTCTCAGCTACCTGTATCGCTCCTAGTAGTGTCATTGCCGTGCGATAGCTCAAACATCTATAATATATACGCGTAATACTTGAGCTACGGGAAAAACGGTTGATGCCAGTTAAAAATAAACTCTACGCGAATTATTTTTTAATTTGAAATGTCGTTTAAATATGTTTACTAATATGTATTTCTGTGGAAATTAAGAGGGATCGACTTTTCCAGGTCAAGTTATCGTTACTTTGATACTGCCGCTGTAATGCCATGAACGCCGACACACCTAGAAGTTTGTCTACCGAGGTGTCGAAGTATTGCTTAAGTGAACGTCTAAACTTGCAGCTTTGGGCGGAAATCTTATGATTTTATGCTTGTTCCTTGCAAATACCAATAATACTAGATATTTGGGTTTGGGAGCTTTCGCGTTATCAAATGTTTTACCGACGATTTAGGTCTTCATTGATATAATATGATATGTAGTACTTCCCGTACTTAAAGTGTGGATGTTGTGTCTGTTCTGATCGGCATACGTGTGACGTGTAAGTCCTGAAGCTTAGAATGCACACACACGAATTAATTACTTGCAGGATGAGTGTAAAAAGTGCACACACGTGAAGTCGGAGGTGGCGTGCCGTGTGGGGGCAGGAGGCCACTCCCACGGCGACGCCTGCTCATTTTAAATTGTAATTACAATTTATTATTGTCTCTCTGCCGCCTTCGTCGCGACCGACGCCATTTTATCGAACCGCGGTACCAGTGTGTGGAGAACTTCGGTTCCAACCAACTTTGGAGTTTGCTTGCTCTAAGATGGCTTCACGATTCGACTTCGGTTAGCTTTAGGTTTGTTTACGTTAGCTTACCTTTCGTTGCATATCCTTTCAAACGCTTAAATGAAGGTAGAAGTGGTGTTTTTAATTTTAATATTAATTTATGCATATTTAACCAGATTTCTCTGAAAACGGCGTGTTCATACATAGAGAGTGATGTATGTAGAAGAAGCAAGTTCGGTGCTCTCTATCTACTCCATTAGGACCCCGACGTGATGTTGTAATAGTAATAATAAATATAAGAGTATAAACGCAATAACAATAACAAAAACATTATTAAGATTTTACGTTTCGGTTCAATCAGATAAGCTCGAGTGACATTTAAAGTTCATGAGAATTAAGCTTCCAATCATCTTGGACATTTCGTCTTAATGGAAATTAACTTTCTCGAATGATTATGGCGTAAAAGAGAGCTTTCGCTAATGTCATGTTTGCAAAAGTCCTTTGATAATGCATTTACAAGAAACATTACAAAACGGGATGTGATTTTTCAGGTAGACAAATTAACAAATCCATTTTGAAGTTAGGATTATAAATGATTATTTTGATATTCGTTTTAACGGTATTTAAATGGTTAATAATAACGACTTACAGTACAATATTTAACATTGACAGGAATTCCGCACCTTTTCGAATTTTCCATAATGTTCTCGAAAGTCTATTATCCACCCACCTTTGGTCAACGTAGGAGACTATAGGATTAATCGTTCTTATAATGAAATGAGATTAGTTTTCAACAATGAAATCACAAAATGGTTGTTCATGACGATGTAACATTACATACCGATATTTTTAATGAGATAGAATGCACAATTTGGCTTATTAGTCTAATTATAAATCTAGTACACGCAAAAGCTACATACACTGCAGTATCCTCGATCCTTATCGTGTTACTAAATACGTTTACAAATACTATTACATCTCGTGCGAAATTGCAAATGAAGACAGTGTCTGCCCCTCAATGCGGGGTGGCGTTATATTGAATTGTATTAGCAGTAAGAGGCCCCAAGATTAAGATCGAAGTTCATCTCTGTCTTGACTAATATCATTCAGTGCCGGCTGTCCCGTTCTCGTCGGCCATTAAGTCGTAGTTTGATAATTTGTTTGTTAGGGTCCATGAATGAAAATGTACAAGACTTGACTTGGAAAGTCCTTATTCACTTTCGGGACCAATATCAACTCGAATTTCAATAAAACCGCCTGAGTTTATGTCGTTAACAATTCTGTTGGGTTGTATAAGGAAAAGTTATCATGATTAAATGTGTAAGAGTTTTTTTTGAGATAGCCTGACTAGTTACAGAACGTCAGCTTCGGAACAGAAAGTCTTTCTTAAACAGTAAAAAATAATGATCAATCTTCAACTGGAAGGGCTGACAAAGGGGGTGCGGGTATTGTTTATGAAGGAATAGACTGGTAGATTACAATTTACATTAATGTCTTAAATATTCGCACAACGATGAGGTGAAATGTCAAGCTAAAAGACTACTATTGCAGAGATGTAATGCAAATCTCCGCTCGGCCTCCAGTAAGAAGGGTTAAGATGTTGTCGCAGTGGAGTGCCAGCAATTGTGAGGAAATAACCTCCCTTTACTTTCAATGAATGAATAAAGATTAATTCCTTTTACTCTTTCCTGGTTGCAAATTGAGCAGACCTTTTACATTTTTATGGGTTAATGCAATGCATTTTTTGCTTTTCTTACGGCTCCAGAAAGCTTATGCGTCAGCCGACAGTGAAGTATGAATAATACTAGTATCTATACCATATAATTATCATATTGGTAGAACACTATAATTAGTTGAAATATTCAGTCTTTATATTAGTAAAATTAATAAAAAGCCCCATTGAATGTTCGTGGGAAAAGCTGATCTGTAATTCTTATTACCTAACGAAGACAATGACGATCATTTCAAATTTAAATAGCTGACTCTGTAAATCACGTGACTCTTAAAATTTTTCCTTCACATGTAATTGCACATTTAATAGAATATTTAATACGAAATCAAAATAATAATGCGTGAACATTGTGAATACATCATACCTACATATGTATAGTTATATATTGATATAATGAATCAAACGACTCCGTATCTAGTGCAGATGTTGGAGTTTACTTCAGACAGTCTACTTTGCAACACCAGTACTACATAGTATTCCAGTACAGACAGTACAGTTTCTCAATTTGGACAGTGTGGAGTTCTGGTCAGTAAATCGCATAGTGTTATTACATAATGAGTAATGTTTGGGTTATTCAGTTTTGTACCAACACTAACGGTTAAATTATAACAATAAACATAAAATTAAAAAAAAAATTCTTTCACTTTAGTGCTTTTCATCATCACAGCAGCGACATACCTTTCCGCTGCAAGACACACTCCTTTCCTAAGTTGTGCACCCGATTCTCCACAGACCTCATCGTTTTTTTAAAGTCATCGGTCCAATGATTCGGAGGGCGCCCCTTACTACGTTAGCCAAGGCTAACCTTCTACGAGTAATGTTTTTAATAATAAGAATTATTATACCTTTACGCTAGGTTCAGATCCACGCCAGGCTAAGTCTATAAGCCTCCTTATTCTGGAAGGGAGACTTGTGCCCAAAAGTGCACAGTAAAAAGGTTGATGACGATGATGATCTTACTCTGTGCGATAATTCAGTTAGATGGAATAAACAAAAAAAGCAGACAAAAACAGCTCAAGAAAATTACAAATGAAAAAGCGATCAATCTTTCGTTACATTGGAATTTACATCGAACGTTCCAGAACATACGCGAAGCGTATAGAACAGAGCGGCAATAAAACGGAGTTTCCACATCATCCCCGCTAACGAATAGCTATACGGCAACACAATAAACAAGGCCATACATCACGCAACAACATAGCTCAAAGTTATTTAATTATCGTAAGGAAAAACTAATCCGTCGAGCAGACAGCGAAAATTACGTCGCACTCGGCAGGTGCGTCGCCTCCGGTCGCGTACGCTGCGTAGGTGCGACCTACAGGGGGATGTGTAGCGTTTGCTGATTTTAACAAAACTATTTATATTTTGTAACACAGTAATGATAACTTTCGGTTTGTTAGTAAGTCTGATAGGTAGGGATATTAAATATAGGTCTGTTAGGTATGTTAAATTATTAAATTTATATGTAGGATGTTAGTAAAAATTATTTGCTTCAAAATAATTACAATGCTACATATTGGTAAGATTTGCATTTTTGCATATTAGCATTTTTATATAAGTATATTTATGAACTAATAGTCTGTTAATTTAAATGTACACGTATATACTTTTCAACATTATATCTTTGTTTTGTTCTATTGTAGTTGGCTAGATGACTGCACGTTAGTGCCAGTTAGTGTTATAAGCACTGTTTATTAATTCAACCTAATATGTACATCGAAAACATTTCATTTCACTTTTTCGTATACCATTTTAATTACTTGCAAAATTAATCATACTATCTACATATGATATTGATAGTGCGCTAAACAATCCCCTGTAGATAAGGGTCATACTTCAATAAAGACTAAAGGCGGCGCGGGCTGTCTCCCGCGACAATATTTATGCCCACAATATTAACTGCGATGCGACATGTATTAACTGGAAAACGTTTCTTAAAAGCGGCAACCGCGGCTGCCTCGCACATACCGATGTACTGTTATTGTTTTAAAGTCATGTCAAACTATTTATTGTTAAGTAACTTAGTATGTTTTATGGATAGTTAATTGTTTAATTGACGGACATTTTTAAAGTTTTTTTTTTTACTTTAACCCACTCAATATGAGAAGAGACCCATATTTCAACAGTGGAATGACCAATGGGTCGGTTTTTTTTTTAACGCAACATCACGTCTGTAATCTCCGAAAAATTGAGCAGAGAAGTATAGTAAGCTCTCCATCAGTTACATTATGAGTCATATCATGGAATAAGTGGTGACCCTAATATATTAACACACTAGGCACAAATCCAAATTCCGAGCTAGCACAAGGATTTCCAAGTTAGGAAAATCCCAAAGAAACCGACCCGGGGATCGAACCCAGGACCTTTCGATCATCAACCGTTCCTACAACTACTCGACCAACATAGCAGTCAAAACGAATATTTTTATACTTTATGAATCTCGATTCGTACAACTTGGATTACCTATTTAAAACAAGACTGGACAGCTTCTCCATAGCCAAGCTTGCTACAGTATAGAAAGTACCATGTTGTTAAAACTGTCAGTTAAAATTGGTTGTTGAAAGGAACCGATTTTAATTGAATACATAGTTAATAAGGCGTTTCGTGTCTCACAATGGATATGATTAAACAACTTGGTATGTCAATATCTGGCATTTGCTGACATTGTTGCCTATGGTCCCGAAAACAATGCCTTAGCAACAAGTGATTTCCTTGTATCATTCAAAGTTTTATTTTGTGTTAGTTTTATATTGCATCATTGTTAATTTTTGTTAGGAAATAAATTCCTTGTCTCAACAGTCATAATAAGGGTTATTTTAGATAATTTATTATCTTCTCTAGAAGGTTTGAGAATAAAGTTGAAAATTTTATGCCTTTACAAATTGATCTAGAATTGTTAACCATTCTTTTTTTGAGTTAAAAAAGTCATGTAATAGATGTATACAGTTCGCCGGGGAAAGTGCCACTTCTAAATTTCTTTCTACCGTGTAGCAATTGTGACTAACAAAGTGTGTTTCGATCCTAGGGGTGTGGTTTCACACATGTATGTTAGAGCGACTACTTCAGTCCCCAGTTGTAGCAATGCCTTAGAGACCAACTTTAAATATGACAGGTATTAAATAATGCTGACTGCACTCAAACTAATATGTACTAAAAGGGCTAATATTGCTAACAGTTCCTATTCCTGCCGTCTTGCAGCCAGTTTAACGGTAAAAATCTCATTAAATCTAACAGGACTGTTATGAACAGTCCTGTTCGAGGTTGGCTGAACACGTGTGTGGGTGGCAGCGGTCACTTTCGATTGCTGCCTGCTTGCCTGGTACTCTCTTTACTAAAACATACGAGTATGACCAACGGTAAAGAACATACCATCAAGTAAGCTATAAAATACCCACCAAGTATCTACTAGTATTCATGTTCATTCAGCGTCACAATTTTACTATAAATTGTCAGTCATCGTCCCGACTTCCCCGCATTCGGCGGGAGCTCATGAAGAAGGACCTGGTATAGTTTCGAAACTGGTCAGGTCACGTCCGATTAAGACAGTAGATGCACATACTTATAAACAGTGTACCTATGTATGTTAATGTATGTAGACTGGAGTAAGCACTCGAATCATACAAATCTTTAATAAAGGTAATATTTAAAAATTGACACATTATGAAAACTTAACTAACGAACAGAATGGAAAGTAATATAGTACAGAATGTACAATTTATACGAATTGCGTAAAAAGGAGCTGTTTTTTATTATTGTGGCCGCGGTTGTAACTGGAGGCGAAGGCCGTGATCTGAAAATATCTCCAATAAGGGGCCAGCGATTGAACGGTGTCCGAAATGGAAAGGGAGGGCCCGCATCACTGCGTCCAGCCGCCCCGGGGGCAAATATAAAAATCATTCATATGGACAAAATAAAATTGCATCCCAAATAACCCACTGCTCATCGGCCGAGAATCTATTAGCAATAAATATGAAGTTTTCCGATTTAACAGGATTTAAAACGGCGGCGTTCGCGCGCGGAGCAACGCAATAAAACACAAAGTTCTTATGACTTTCCTTGTTTATGACGTTTTAGTTTCAGTGCTACTGTCGTTTCAGGTGACGGGTTTTGTTAATTTGCGCAAGTGATTCATATAAAGTAACAATTTAATATTCAGTGCGCTCGTGACTTTGACATTCTTGCGTTTGTCATAAGCTCTTTGATGTAAAACAATATGGAATACGGAGTAGAATGTCGAATGGATGGTAGAAATGTTGTACGATAAGTTTGGCTTATGAATCCACGTATCAACAATACTCCAACAATGTAATGGAATATTCCTCATATTCCGAAATAGAAGCACCTAACGTGTAAACAGTTTAATTGATCATATTGTATTTATTGTTTTATTTTACTTTTTATGTATTTAACAATATTACTTATTTTTATATTTGTGTATATAATAAATGTGTATACTAGTCGTGTCATTATTAAAGTGAAGTATGTAGTATACAATTGCTGAATGAATGTCAATAGGCATTAAGTGTGGCCTTGTAGACCTTACTTTAAGGTTTTACACATAAATAAATAATTACATGCTCCGGTGACATAGTCTTAATATTAATAACAGATTTAATAAAACTAGTGGCCTAGTAGCGATCGAAATTCGATCGTAAATAATAAAAGAATCAGTTTGCGCGTTGTCTAGGTTCTAATGTCAAGTCCTTGTAGCTCAGGACCAGAATAAGAGCTACGGTATCTCCTGCCTGTCGTAAGAGGCGACTAAAAGGATGTTTTCCGGGGTCGCGAACGGCTAGAGTGGGAGCTCGAACCGTTCAGG
>DWME01006769.1:0-13277 GCA_018244795.1 Parelbella ahira ahira
TTTAAATTTTAATTTTGTAGGTCAAATATTTTAGAAATTTATGTTATTATTACCTGCGAAACGATTTCAAAGTATGCATTTAAATATATTCATTGATAACTAGAACTATTTTAAACTAATCCATGCTTAACATTGGACCTTAAGTAGATTAAATTATTTACATATGTACATTATAACCCATGTATGTATGTATATATTATGCTTTCAGGTACATCATATCAATGACAGGCGTTTCCAACATACATGTATATTTAAGACGTATCCGAATAAAGAAAGTTAATAAACGTAAACCTTAAATCAGTTGTTCCAAGAAAATAACTCTTCAATATCAAATAGCATGAAACAAAAGTCATGTCTGTAGTTATTTCTGAATAAACAAATATTTATTATTTATTATATTCTTTATTATAGATTTACTCGTAATGAAGTTAGTGGATAACAGGCAAGTTAAATAAAGGATATCCTGTGATTTATACAATTTGGAAAAATAATAGTTACTACGTTAATTAGCAATATGACTAAGAAGCGTCATTGGAGAACAATTTGACGAATTTGTACCTCTCTCTAACGTGCATAAATAATCAATTTCAATATACATACATAGTTCTAATTATATTTAACTGAAGTTGCAAATGCGATTGTTTCAAACAGTCTACATATTATGTGATGAATAATTGTAGCATATATTACAATATATATATATTGTAATAATAATAAACGATTTTACTTACCCCTGGATCTTTATTCGAGTCTGATATGTTAGGTTCTTCATCTTCGCCGAAATTTTGCAAAGACGATTCGGAATGAAACTTTTTGTCACCCAACTTCTTTCTATTCACTATATCGTCTAAAAGCTCTTTCTTTATCACGTTTGGTTCAGCCATGGTGTCTCTTACTGTTTTTAACGCAAGGAGCTCGAGGCAAACTTTTATTATAGTTTATCACAATCTACTTAAATGTTTAATGTTTAATGTCTACTTTAATGTTATGTTAAATCTGACATTTAACTTTAATTCTGTTTTAATTTTGACGGTTCTATTTTAAAAATTCTATTTTAATCTAGCACAAATCACGATGCAACGGACTCGCAAGCACGGCGGCTTGTGCGATTTAGATTGCGAATGTGAAAAAAAAAACATATATTCCCATATTTATCATTTATTACGTGGAGCGTATCTATCAAGATTTTAATTTATCGTATCTATTTACGACTTCCTTAACGTTTATGTTCATTACACACTTTGTCTACGTCTGGCTACTTACCACTAAAAATAAATGTGTGCAAACTTTATGGCCTATTCAAGATTAAACGTCTATTTTTAACATATTTGTTATATTGGCATTAGGTAATATATGTATATATTTTTTTCAATTTGGCATAACAATAAATATTCTATTAATTTTTAACGACGTAACGTTTTATAGTTGAAACTAGGCCTTAACAATTATTACATGCTATAACGAAAATCCCTAACAAAAAAATAAAAAACCTCAATGATGAAATTCACTCGGTTAAACTGCAGTTTTATATATATTCAGACAGGAAATTGCCATCTTTGTGGGTACACACATAGTATTTTATCGATGATGTTATATTGTGCCGATTGGTGTAGGTAAAAAAGTGACTAAACGACGAAGTAAGTTGCCGCTTAAATAACAAATATGGCGCGGGTGAGTGATACCTAAGCGAGTTACGCATAATTATTGTACGGCTAATTTTCTTTACTTCCGGTTGTTTATTATAGTTCTTTATACGGTTGTATATTAAAATCACTTTCGAGACGTTCCAAATTTAAATATTTACCTCATTCAGTCTAGTAACGACTTTCTAAGGGTCATCATTAACTTCCGTTTTATTTTGATTTGGATATAAGTATTTATTTATATTTATGCTCAATTGATGTATGGCAATAGGCTCACCACCTATACCATGGGACTTAAACGTAACTGGTGAAACGTGGGAGTGTATTACACTCCTCTGCCTACCCCTTCGGGGATTACAGGCGTGATGTTTCAAATTATTAATAATTAACACACACATTCACACACGATTAATTTTATTAGTCTTCAGTGTATTAAGTGTATTTAGTGATTGGTTTAAGCTAAATCTAAAAAATGTAAACCCGTTATTGGCTGCATGTTAGAATGATAAGTCATATATAATATATATAAGTTATCTGATAGCTGTGGGTTTTGTAATAAAATAAATAAATAAATAAAAGTTTTATTTCCAATGGTCGGCAACGCCATGTATGAAAATTTAAATTAAATTTTACATCGGTCATTTATCAACGTGTTGAAGCGCCTATCCTATTCCTATCGCTAGAAAGTTAGATCCGTATAGGTTAGAACAAACTTTGGTGGTCAAACATTGTATATCGTCTGTACTCTCCATGGGAACGCGTATATTCTCCAGCGCTATGTTGATATTTTTTGCCATTTTTATAGATGTTTATTATGAGTAGAATAATATGAATTTTGGGAACTATTTTTATACATGTAATTTTAAAATATTTAAAGTAATTAATAAATATTTGTTTGTTATATTCTCTATACTACATTACTGCAAAAATGATTATAGATATTTCTATGAACAGCGTAGCAAATATTGTACAGGTTAATTTGATGCTTTCATGAAAGGTACACTGTATGTAAAATTTATCATAAATAAATTTCATTACAATTCAATTGTAGTCGTGTTTAATATTTTTGGATAATTATTCGAATTACAAAATTATTAACAGAATATCAAGGACAAATTTACTCCACTTAAATATGATTTAAAAAAAAACATTTGTTTTCTTTGTATGAAAACAACAGCCTCGTATACACAATACATTGAATCTTTAGAAATATTTTAAAAAATAATGTTAACCGACCCAATTATAATTCCACTGTTGAAATATGGGTCTCCTCTCATATTGAGAGGGTTGAGGCCATAGTCTGCCACGCTGGACAAGTGCGCGTTTGCAGACTTCACACACCTTAGAATTTTTTTTTAAATTCTAAGGTATGCAAATTTCCACACGATGTTTTCCTTCAGCGTTAGTAAGTGACATTTAAGTTTAAAACGCACTTTGTAAAGAGGTGCGGGCTATGGATTTTTGAACCCAGCACGCCCTGAGTGCAAGACGGAATTTTTAACCACCAGTGGTTAAAAATATGGTTTCTAAGTAGGGATAGCCTAGACTATCACTGCTTAGAGACTATTGCAACAGTTTAAATCCATAATTATTTTGTTCTTGTAACAGTAAATCATAAGCAAAGAAAAATGGCTTTTGCGTGGACGCCTGTATCTTCAATAGATATTTTATTCATCTACGAATATACTCACATTATATTTGCTTTGATGAAGTGGGTATACTAAAACAAAACTGTTTAGCGACAACCAAACAATGTTTAATAACATATGTTGCCAGACGTTCCAAGAGTAATATTTTGAAACGTACAAGCTATCGATCAATGCTCTCCGATGTCCCTACATTTGAAGTTCTTCTTTTGCGTTACACTCTTGGCAGCGTGGTCGTCGTCTTATTTCCATGGTCGGTGGCTTGCTTTACAGTTCTCCGCCATTCGTCGCTTATTATTGCCTTTCTTCAGCAATCGTGAAGAGGTCCGCATTTGAAGTTAGTTTGCTTATTAATACGCTGACTAAACATGTAGACGCCGAATATTTTAATTATAATTATTTGATACTAGAACGGAATTTTCAGCGTAAATTTCTAAAACTATTTACTCACTATGCTGTCACTTGTCGCGTGATTTAACAACTGCACAAGCTTTCTTATGCATATTGTTTTAACGCGTCATACGTATCTCACATTCTGTTTGCATGTTAGTTAAACGCAACATCCCGCTTGTAGACCCCGAAGAAGTAGGCAGAGGAGTGTAGTACACTCCCACGTTTCACCATTAATGTTAGTTAATATTTTGTTCATTTGTCAGATTTGTATTATAAAGGGGTGCATTTTAAAAAGGATTGCAGCCTTGCTAAAAAGGATTAATCCTATTAAGGGCTTAACTGCTAGTAGCCGTAATTCTTTTTAAAAATATTTATTAAGTAAACATAGAAATAATGCAGAAACATTAGGTATATCTGCTTCATCTAATATGTTGAAAGTAGAGTTTATTTTGAGCTAAAAAATTTTGACCGAAAGCAGTAAAATGTAGCATAGCAAACCAATATTATTTGAATAATCATTATAATGTACAAACGTTACATCACGCCTGTAATCCCCGAAGTGGTAGGCAGAGGAAGGTAGTATCTACACTCCCACGTTTCACCAGTTACGTTTTAAGTCCCATGGAAAAGGTGGTGAGCCTATTGCTATACACCGGGCACAGTTCCAGACTCCGACGTACTACTAGAAATTATAAATTAGAAAAACCGGAAGGCACGGGATTTGAACCTAGGACCTCACGGACCGGACGGCAGTCGCGTTGCAACCACTCGACCAAAGAGACGGTCAATTATAATATATATTATATGTATTAATTATAATATGCCTACATTTACTATTAGTGGCTATTTATGTATGTATATATTACTTTTTGAATTGTTGTAGTTTGGATATGCCTTATCATAGGAAAATCGCTCTATAAATATTTAAGCTACATATTTTTATGTTAATTGTATGTACAATGCAAAATGAAAATGTATAATCATATTGTAATATTTCAGAAACAAGTGCCACAACGAAAAACGGCGCCGAGAGCTGGAGAACGAAGTAATAAATCAGCTCGAGGAGCTCTTGGGGACGTATCTTGGCGAGGTCAAGCAACCGGACAAGAACGGCATCGTGCGCGAGGTGACGCGGCAGATCGAGAAAGCGCTGCGGCGTCGCCTAGACTGTCCCGACGACTGTCCTCTGCGCGTGCTTCAATGCGTGTCGCCCCTGCAGGCCGGCGAAGTCAGCTCCACCCAGCCCCAGGAGTCTCTAGCTGTCTGCCATTACTCCGAAGTCACGTCGCTCATAGAGGTTCTTTATTTTCCTACACACTCCTTCCTCCCATCTCATGCTGTTTGCAAATATGTAATCTTCTGTGGAAGCTGATCACTACGTAGTACATATTGTCATTTATTGCTGCATTTTCAATTTATTCAGTCTACTTTGCAAATTATATCAACTGAAAATTTTTTTTTTGATTGCAGGCCCTCAAACACTACACTGGACGTCTGGGTTTAATTTTAATGGAAATAAACTCAAAAGGTGAAGTTGAGTGCGTGACAGAGAATATTAAAGACCTTATTTTTGTAGAAAGAACCGAGATATATCATAAATCTGTCTTTTCACTTTTGCATGCTAAAGATCATGCAAAATTGAAGCCATTATTGAAGCATATACAAAATCTCACGTGGAGTCCAGACGAAGTAGAAAAGTTCCACACTTTGAGCGCGCACCTTCACGCTAAAAATCCCGATGACGCTGATGGTGCTGGGTAAGACTTTAGAAATTGTTCTGTTTATGTTTCGAAATTACCGCTTTTGTTTTGAAACGTATGGATTAATTTAAAGTGCTTAGCCTCTATTGCACTGATCATGCTATGTCATGCACAGTGTCATGTAGTGTATTTTGCAATATCATTTGTCATAGTCTGCCAGCAAATGATAACAGTACGTCGATATCAAACGTTTTATATGACACAAGTATTGTTTATCTTGAAGTGATGTATTGGCGTACGAAAGAATCAATTTATATGAAATGTTCCTACAATGATTTTTATAATTAAATGTGCAGTATTTTCACCATGGTGTTGACTAAAGTAATGGTAGATGACGAGGTGGTTTTTTTGGCAATATAGATTAGTGAATGTATTAATTCACGCTGCGCCCGTACGCGGCTCGTCGTCGGAGGAGGCCGGCTCCGTCATGTGCGTCATCCGGCGCTTCGACGACGCGTCGGCCGGAATCCTGCCCATGGACGGCGGCCCGCCCGCCATTACCTCCAAGAACTCTGATAATATCGTCTTCAGATTGAATTCTAATTTCACAATTCTATGTATGTTTATCCGTTTTTCTTTTGATTTGATGTTGAGTAACATTACTTATAACATAATGATTTTTTATTTGTTTGTTTCAGCTTGTGATTTGAGTGGTCTGGAAAACTGTTCAAGCTTTATTACCCAATCGCTGGTGGGTGCTTCGTATTTGGACCTTGTTCAAAGTAGTGATCGTATACGTTTAGCAGCGGATTTACAAGAGACCATCCGACGGTCCGGGCCACCCGTCATTAGTGACCCCTTTCGACTTAGGGTCGCTGCGGATAAACCTTGGATTCGTGTCAGTACTAATTCACGCCTCTTTACAACTGATTCTTCTTCAGGAGACCCTGATTTTATTATGTCGGCACATACCGTTATAGCCGACGACGAAGTCGATCTTCTCGAAGTGAACACGCCCAGACCAGCAGTCGGCGGACCACTGATGACCTCCGTTGCGAACGGAGAGTCTTCCTCGTGTGAATCTCGCTACAGAGCGCAGATGAGCCCAAGCGAACCGCCATTTTCAATTAACGACTTCGATCTCGATCCCTGGGCACCGAGCTTTCGCATGAGTGAGATGTCCGAAGAAGACTCTAAGGATCGTAAAGATAGTGTTTCTGAGGAGCCATCGACGCCCCTCGCGCCCTCTACGCCTTCCACGGAGGGTCCCCTTTCTGTTCCTTCAGAGGAGTCCAACAGACTGCGCCTCCTGCTGAGCAACAAAAGTACGCGGGCGACCGACGCGATGGTCAACTCGAACCACCGTATCCTGAAAGATCTCCTTAAGCAAGAGGACGAGGAGGCAACGAGCAGCGAGACGTCGGCGCCGCACACGCCGCACACGCCCCTGACGCCGCATACGCCGCACACGCCTCACACGCCGCACACGCCGGCGGCGGCACTGTCCCCGCTGCACTCGGCGCAGGCGCACGCGCGCCCGCCGCCGCACCCGCCGCACCCGCCACACCCGCCGCACACGCCGCACCCTCCGCACCCTCCGCACACTCCTCACACGCCACATACACCGCACACTCCGCACTCGCATCATGGACCTCATCAGCCCTCTCCGGCGCTCTCTATGCAGCAATCCGGTCATCACAACAGTTCTGACGTTATGTTAGGGGTAAGTTTACTTTAGCTTTTAATATTTTCCATTTCCTTAATCAAAATAAATTATGCTCGTTGCCTTCATAAGTTTCTGGATATTGACAAAACAAATCTAAGCAATATTATCGTTTTTAGATATTGAATGACAAATCAGATGAAGATGGCGAAGATGCTCGAAGAAATTCCTCAGATGGGCCACGTGGCGCGTCGCAGTCCAGCGCCTTGCTTTCTCAGTTGCTCTCCAGTAGCAACGGACCCTCCGGCAACGGTCGTTCGCAAGAAGGCAACGATAGCTACCTAGAAAGGCTCGGCGTGAAAAGGAAGTTTGATGAACCTAAAACTTCAACAGCGAGTAGCGTCAAAAGGGTGACGCCTGAACATCAACAGGTATGGTAAATAGATTGCGAAGATTTATCAGTATGAGTTATGTTAATAAAATATAATAATGCGCAATATTTATTGAATTAGGTAAGTTCGAGTGCGTTACAAGTGCCCGTAGCCTCGTCGGGGGCGTCTTCGACAGCCTCGAGTCCGGCGACGAGTAGCAGCGCTGGCATGAGCCCGCTCTGCCAGAAGAACCAAATCCTGGTGTCGCTGCTGGCGCGGCAGCAGCCCACGCCGACCACGCCGCCGCCGCTGCCCAACCCCATCCTGCGCGTCTACGGGCCCATCCAGCGGCAGCGCGCGCCGCACCTCGCGCACCGCCACCACCACCACACCCTCTCCAACATGTTGACCACGAGGTATTGCAATATCTACATACTCTGCACATTAATACTGCTACAATTCTAAATAAACAAAATATTAATTTTGAATTTGAAATATGTCATTTTAATATGATTGTTCATTGTGTTTTCTTATTTTCGCGCCACGGTATATTGTAAAATATGTTGTGATATTAAAATGGAGCGGGATGATAAAGAGAACCGAATCGCTGTGATTGCATTACTTACAATAGGTATGGAGCCAAATACTATTTTTAAAATCATCCATAAGGTTGGTATTACTCAAATGAATGTGTACCGGGCTATTGATAGGTACAATGAACCCTCCTTTATTTGTGACTGAAAAAGATCTGGCCGTCCAAGTAGTATTCGCACGTAAAAGGCGATCAAAGCAATAAGGGAAAAATTCGACGAAATCCTATCCGAAAGCAAAAAATTTTATCTCGGGAAATGAAGATAGTAAATAGAACCATGTAGCGTATTTTAAAAGATGACTTAGGACTTGCAGCCTATTAGAGACGCACTGATCATTTCTTAACTGATAATTTAAAAAAGAATAGGGTGGTAAAATCAAAACAACTACTTAAGCGGCACACAAAGTGAGGTCACAGAAAAGTTTTGTTTACAAATGAGATTTTTTTATAGTTGATCAATATTTTAACTAACAAAATGACCTTATTTATGCTGAAAGCTCTAAAGAAACTTCTCAATCAGTCAACAGAGTACAATGTAGGCATTATCCGACTTCAGGGATGGTTTGGTGGGGTGTTAGCTATGAATGATAGACTGAGCCATATTTTTGTGAAAAAGTCATCAAAACATCGACACAAATGTATCAAGATACCATTCTTGAAAAGGTAGTAAAGCTCCTTAACAACATCGTGTTCAATAACCAAGAATGGTCCTTTCAGCGAGACTCGACGCCGGGTCATAAAGCTCGATCCACCCAATCTTGGTTAGAAACGAACGTACCAGAGTTCATCAGAGCTGAAGACTGGCCGTCATTCAGTCCTGATCTTAATCCACTAGATTATGGTTTATGCTCAGTTTTAGAAGTAAGGCTTGCTCTAAACGCCATGATAATTTGGAGTCCCTAAAACAAACCATACGATTGGCAGTGAAGAATTTTCCCATAGAAAGAATGCGTGCTGCTATTGATAACTGGCCTCAACGTTTAAAAGACTGTACTGCAGCCACTGGAGGCCACTTCAAAATAAGCGTTTTTAATGGTTTTATGTTAATATATCAAACTAACACACTGTAATAGTAATAAATGTTACATACAACAATAAAAATGTTTTTTTGGAGCAATATTATGGCAAAAGTATTTTGTTGCCAGGATTACTCTTCTATTTTAAATTTCGATTCATAAGACTTTAAAAAATGCTTTAAAGGGAAATAGCTAAAGTATTTCTTTCCTGAAACTATTAATAACATGACAATTCGCTGCACTTCCGTTCTATCACACATTTTAGGTTTCACTACAACGTAATAAACAAACCCGCAACAGTTGACCGTTTCCGCTGATTAGTGCGCATTGTTATCTTATTTTATCTCGTTGGTGGGATTTGTACTATTTATTATAGACGTAGTTCGGTCTGTTCTGACAGTAATAATGCGGAGGCGAAGTACATGAATGTTTGTGATGTAACATTTGGCAGCCGGCTGGGAAACCTGAACGGCGGCGGCAGCGCGTCGGCGGCGGGCGGCGCGGCGGGCGCGGCGGGCGCGACGGGCGCGACGGGCGCGGCGGGCGGCGGCGAACGCGCGCTGGGCGCGCACAGCCACTTGCAGATGGTGCTGGAAGGCGGCGCGCGCGGCTCCTACCCCGCGCCGCCCACGCCCTCGCCCCTGCACTACGGCACGCCCGCGCCGCACCACTCCTACAACAACCAGCCGCCGTCAGATATGACTCTTATATCTTACTTCATTTCAATAGGACCGATGCAGACTATATCAATTATTAAATGCCTAGAAAAAGTAATTATATTAACCGCACAATTAACTGTATCAAAACAACAATTTTGCAACTGGGATACAGTTCTAATGCAGTCTGTGGTGTAAAGATATACACTACACCATGTTGTGTTTCAGTGAGCACCTCACTTTTATCTAACGTGTAGTCAATAGTAGCAACCAAGTTGTGTTTGTATAATTTGACCATACTTATACATACCAATAATTAGAATACAAATGCGTTTGCACTAAAATAGTTGGTTATGGGGCAGTGAGTTTGAAGCACAACTTATAAATACATCGTACATTTGGGTATAGTAGTTAGAGTCGACACATATTTCAGGAGTGGGAATTCCCGGGGGCAAAGCGGCTCTGGAGACGGCGAAGTGCCGAGTGATAAGACGCTATCCGACATCCTGGACGAAGTCATCGATAACATGTCGTACAACGATCGTACCGCGCCCGATCACAACGTGCTGGAACAAAACATGCTTGAACACAACGTGCACATGCTCGTGGAGGAGGCCAACCGACAGATGCGCTCCGATTTTTCCGTAAGTCTATTTCTTATATGGCAACAATAAAAATTGGTTTTCTGGATTTTTTTTCCTTAATCATGCTATATTTTGCCTATTAATATTTCAGATAAAGAAATTTAGGGATTGGTTTTATTGTTTGTGTTTTATAATTGTTTATAGTGAAGGTAAGAGGTTACTATTGCATTGTATTGTAATAAATGTGCAGTAAAACAATAATGTATCAATTCTGTTATCTCCTGCTTCTTGGTTTTTTCCTTTTAATGTACCTTTGGCTGGCACATTAGTGATAAAACCATAACCTGTTTCATGGTGTGCCTTTAATTTGATGTTTCAGTTTATGAAAGAAAAGAATGCTATGATCAATGCCATAACACAGAGTCTGATGCAATGCGAGACTGTGTCCAAGAGCCCCGTATCGTCGAGCCCCGGTACGCCCATGGCGTATCCCGTTCAGAGTCCAGTAAGTAGAAGGTCGACCGGCACGTGTCTTGCATACATGTAATGTGAATGCTGAAGTGGTGAAGTGTGTGGGCGGCGGATGAGTAAGGCGGGGTGGTGTGGCAGGGCTCGTGCGGGCTGGGCGGCGGCGCCATGTTCGCGGGCGGCGGCGCGCGCGCGGGCGGCGCGGCGGCGCGCGACGCCCCCGACGCGGCGCGCGCGCGCGCTCTGGCCGAACAACAGCGCGCGCGCCTGCTGCAGCAGCAGCGCTCTCAACAGATGCTCGTCTCGCCCGAGGTCACCTTACATTTTTATTCATAACTTTCGTTTTTATTTACTACGTTCATCTAGTAAATCATATGTGTGATGTCATTTTGCTAATGCAACGGTCGAAGACAGTTATTTAAACCTGTTATACATATGACCCCTCCAGTAAAACCATAATTCGAAATACACACATAAGCCTATGTACTTATTTTAAAAGACTACCTGTAAAAGTAGTACCTTCGCAATATAATAATATGAATTTTATTGGCTCTGATGTTATTGGATGAAACTACGTACTGTCTATTAAAAAAACATTTGACATACTATGGTAATTATTAGATAATAATTCTGATCGTCATTCATTGAATATTTTATTACTTTTAAGGCGGCCGAGCAGCCTCAACCCGACCTGGGCTCTACTATTAACGCTCTGGTATCGGCGACGCCCCCTAACGTTGCGTTAACACGCACCCACGACTTCCATCATTTATATCATCAGTCCAGTGAGTAAAATAACATATTCAATTTGTTTTGGAAATATGGATGCCTATGCTATTATTTAAAATGATGTATTAATTTTAAATTTTTTCGTTTGTCAAGGTCAAATGGGCCCAACCTATGGTACAAATAAAATTACGTCATCGCAACAAAATCCCATGCTGAGTCGGCAGCTATGTGTAAGTGAATCTATTTAGTACTTACATTTGTCAATTTTTATGGTTCCTTTTTAATACATTTGTAACATATTTCTTAATTTTAAAACCAACCCTATATGTCGGTACTTCACAATAACGATTCTCGCAAATTAAAAGTACTAAGGAATACTTTGTAAAATGTTATGCAATATGCGTTTGATAAGCGGTATTTATACACTATTTGTCATTTGCTGCGGTTACTAAGTTCGATAAGAATATAAGAAGTAATCTTGTGTAACAAAACTGTAATTTTTTCGAGCAATTGATAATAAAGAAATTGTATGCCGACATCATCAACTTGCTAGCTAGAAGTGGAATGAGCATTTCTAAAAAGCCAAATATTTTCTGCGTCGATCTTCGTTCGTAGCCTTTAAATTTCATTACTTAAACAAAATTTGTGCATATTTAATAGAATTTTGAGCCCCACTTCAATTTGTGTAAAATAGCGGCGGTTGTAATATAGTCAATTTTGTTACTAATGGGTTTGCGTGCGCAGGGCTCGGCGGCGGTCACGGCGTACGCGCATGCTACTGGTACGCACGGCGGCGGTACGCACGGCGGCGGTACGCACGGCGGCGGCACGCACGGCGGCGGTACGCATAGTGCGGGCGCACTGCACGCGCCGGCCGCGCCGCAGCCGTACCTGCGCGCGCCGCGCCCTCACCTCGGTACGCACACGCTTCTTTCTGACATATTATTATTATGTACTATTATAGATCATGCGTTTACTTCTTAAACGTTTACGTGGAATCCGCTTTACCAACAGGATTATTTAAATGTTTTCGAGAAAATATTTTCAGTGAGGTGCAACCTAATGCATTATTTACAAAAATGATTACGAAGTTGTTAGTGTTATTAGGTTTCGTTTATTTATAATTCATTTATTCTTCTATGCAAAGAAAATATTTCTTTGAGAAAAAATTACATTTCTAATAATTTAGCTATTTTGTTCACTACTTTTGTAACTTTATAATAAAACACCAGTCATTTTGAATGTGCCCAAATGGAATAAAGTAATAAGTAGGATCTCAGTGTGGAATTTAGGAAGTTGAGGCATTTGATGTTTATTCAAAATGGCAAAACATTCCGGGTGAAATGTGTAGTCGAGGTTTTTCTGAAAGTTATAGAGAATGATCAAAAATAGAATCCCAAAAATTGACTGTGTTTATTTTTACTGATGCAATAACTCGCGATGTCGAAGAAGTTACAGTTCCACTTAACCGAGCGTTAAGATTAAACATTTACATTATTTATTTGGCAAATTACATCACTTGTCGTTTATAAATTTCTTTAGTTCTTGCAAAAATTTTGGAATGGAAAATGTATTGAAAACATTTTCATTTTATTAAGTACAGCTTGGCAAGAAAGTCGTGAATTTAATAGGGGCGCCACTATCGTGCATATTGCAACTTTTAATTAATGCGCACATTGACTGGTTTTATGAGGTGCTATCATTATTTATCGCGAAAGATCTCTATAGACTTCTAATGATTATTAACTTCTTCCCGCGAATTAGTTCCCGTGAACCTGAGTAATATCATGCAAAATCAAAAATTCCTTCCAATGTA
>DWME01006770.1:0-13271 GCA_018244795.1 Parelbella ahira ahira
TCATCATCATCATCCTACTCCCGTCCACTGCTGGAGGCCTCACCATATAGATCACATTTTTATATATGACTATCTCCTATCTTTCCAAATACATTATTAAATTATTTACCTGCTTAATTTGCTTATATTATTTCGACTTGACTCGACCTATTTCAGACATAGTCTAGGTAGATATACCTATCCTTATAAACTATCGCCAATCGCAACGACGTCGTGCCGAATTTAGGTATGTTTTTTCGGGATAACTCGGCCTGCACCAGGCTCATTCCAAGTCTTTATTTATAACTGATTTTTGACTTTTCAAATGAAGTTACAATAACGGTTAGTTCAAAATGAAACAACTCTTTGTATATATTATGTATATTATATTAGGCAATATGCGTCCAATAGCGAATGTAGGCCAACTGATGACCTTACCGGTCTGCCCAGGTGCATCGATACCTGCTGTTTCAATTTACTAACACCGCTCCGAATCACCATTGCAGTCCTAATCTCTTAATCGAACCAACGTTCGCCACGCCTTAACCTTTACCGGGCCTCTGTTACACCGTGCTGAACGGTAACAGGTTTGGCTAAAATGTTCGCGAGGTTGCGATATTTCTAACTAAAGTCGAGATTTTAATGTAATTATTTTAATGTAAGTTTATGTGTATTAAATGTATCTACTTTATCTTGATATTTACATTTCAATATAATTATTGTTATTTTGTTAATAATAATGTGACCTTTAGAAAGAAGAGTAGATCAAAAGTGTTCTTAATAGATGAGAATATACGTGTACATAGCCGAATAAGGGAAAACCGATAAAATAATGGATGGGACGAGCTGAAGATCGAGCACAGAGGCGTGCTAGTGGAAAGTTCTATGTCTAGCAGTGGACGGATATAGGCTGATAATGATGATGATGATAAAAGAATGCCAAGATTGTAAATAGTAGAAATCTTATTCTTTACACGCCTCGTTAGGAGATAGCTTGGACAAAAAGGTGGTATAGATTAATTTATACGCTATCTCTGACTACTTTACTAACAAACACTGGTGCATCTACTTATGTTTTAATTTGGGAGGTTTGCTAATAGACATAAATATTATTAATTTTGTTTTATAGAACCAGCTCGAAAGCAGTTATCACATACAAAGGATAAAACTATTAAATATATTAAACATTTATATATTTTGATTACAAAAATAAATAAAATATTTTTCATTTACCGTAAAATTTAATAATACGTAATAGGCATTAATAAGCCCATAATTTTACTTATAAAGTTTTATGTATAGATACTATATACATATTAAGTGATTACATTTTATAATAATTTTGCGCCGATTAAACCGAGCATTCGGTGTGAGCGGCAACCTACAGCAGCAATCTTTTTGTATCCAATTTATATGCCACCAACATATTTCCGTTCTGTTTTACTTTGCAACAGAAAACAGCTAATGAACACGAATCGGCCGCAAATGTTTCCATTGTCTGACACGGTCCTTATAAATTAAACTTGCTGTCACATTCACGGCTAGTCAGCTAAGAGATACTGTAACGGGCAAGCGATATAAGCTCGCAGTGAAAAGTGTTTTGAAAAAGTTTCGTGTAAATGGCTTACAATATAAGCTAGATACATTTTATAGAAGCAATAGTCAATTTAAATGTACAATCAGTTTCAGAACTGGTCGAAAATGGACAGTAATGCGTTTTTATGTTAATGGGCATGCCTCTATAAATCTCTACTCTGTCCCACTAGTTGATCATCGATTATTTTGTCTGATATTGATAGTAAGAAAGTAAACAATGGACGGTATATTTAATTCAATACACGTAAAATTACCGGTGAAATGTGAGAGTGTGCCTCCTCACTCCGCTACACTCTTCTGCCTAACACTTCAAGGATTGATGACGTGATATTACATTTTTTAATATACGTAACACATTTTATAAAAAAAATTTAACGTTCAGCACTTTTTCTCTGTATCTCATTCGCAGTTTCATTAACTATGATAAATTTCATACTCCTTTGTAAGCGTAAAATTATAAAAAGGAGTAAAAATGTAACTTCAAGTAATTATGTATATCGCCATCATCATCACATCAACCTCAACAATTCCACTGCTGGACAAAAGCCTTTTCCAAGGTGTGTCCAGAACACACGATCCTCAGCAGATCTCATCCAGCCCATTAATATACGCCCATATAAAAATTGTAAGAGTATACAAAAAATATGTAATTATTTTATCCCCCATAGATAATTTAATGTGACGAGTGATTGCAATGACTGGGAACACATCAGTTCAAAGATTCCAATTTGTAACGATGCCGACCACTCCACATATCGGCGTCAACGGGCTCATTAATGGAATCCCTCCAATTAACACCCGCGGGGCTACTCCCGTTAATGACCGTACGTTTGTACCGCTTTCATCACTATTTATTTTGTCATTGCCTTAGTTTCAAGGCAGTATGATATATTTTATGAGGAATATTCACTACTTCAGTTATAAAAATATGATTCTAATATATAAATTAGGTACGAATTCGTAACTTAATTCATACATGGATCTATAGTTTCTAAATTATGTCATGGTGGTATCTAAATAAAGTCATTTAAAAATAATATAAAAATGTTTTTTGATTTACTTAGTTGAGACCGGGAACGTATCTAAACCATTTTACTGAGTCAAAATTTTTCTTTACCTTTTTTGTATTTTAATACAGGTATACAATAGAGGAAATTAAGTTAATTCCGACTTTTAATAAATAGAATGTGTTAATAATAATTTGACATAAATTCGACAACGAACCGATTTTGCCCGCATTATATGAAGTGTAAATATGCCCAACAACAGTGTCATCTATCTTTTTAACTTAATCTAAATCGGCTATCTAACGAGGCGTTGAGTACTATGGTACAAATCGTCAACTTTTGTCGGTGATCCGTTGACAAAACACTGTAAGTTTTCCTCTTCATCAGCAGTTTCCCAATTAACACAAAATTCAACTATGAGACAAGTGACACCGGTTTTTATAAAAATTAAAAATATCACCATCCCTGTATTTCCCCAGAGGAATACGCAGGAGAATGCAGCACCTGCTAATTTCATCTGTTACATTTTATGTCCCGTAGAACAGGAGGTGAGCTCATTGGCATACAACGGGCACAAACCCAGATTCCGAGGGGTTAATAGAAATTTAAAGTCAGAAAAACAATATAGGTTGAATCGAACCCAAGACCTCTTGCTCAGACGAGGCCGTCAAAAAAATCAAACATAAAAAGACATACTTTAATAAGCGATATCTATTTCCATGCCTAATCCATTTGCAAATGACACGTTCATTACATTAGTAGTCAATGGACCAACATCTATATAAGGTAATACTGACTATTAATACGGCAACATTAACGAGAGTCTCGGAAACCTTGTATGCAAGCTCATCTCATTAGTAATATGGCTCAAACGTCAGATCTTTACCTATCAATTTCCGGGCCGTGTCAAAGCGAGTGTGGACCGTTTTAATGAGCATAGTGAATAATTATATTCCCTTTTCAAATTATATTATAGTACCTAAATTATATCCCTTTTGAGATTTTTTTAGTCCACTTTACTTACGTTATCTTTTTGTATTTTTCACTTTTTTCGTGCTTGTATAAAACAGTGTAAAGTATCAAACGTGTAAGTGGAGATACAATTTGATAGCTGTAATTTACCTTGTTCTGTTTATAAGTAATGGCTGTTTACACAGGTATTAAATAAAAATATTTCATCCACTTTTGCCTTGTTGCTGTAATTGGTTGGTATTTGCTCGGTATATTAGTTCCATAATTAAAAATTAACGTCGCGATGCTTATAATCAATTTGCAAAAATAATGTCGTAGATTCAACGCTCTGAATTCCCTTAGAAAGTTATAATATCTTGCTCATAATAATATCATTTTATCATATAAGTTCCACTTAGAACATTAAAACTCATATCAAAATAACAATAACGTTTTATTACTTAATAACACGTCATCGAAACTTCGCCCATTTATCGATTTGACACGCTTACTCAAACATATCAGATAATACAACCCCAAGTTTAATACAATAAACATACTTTACCTTCAAATCTAGCCTTTAACACTTGGAGCGTAGGTGTACTTTTGATTGAAACAGTAGGGGTCCAAAGATGTTACCTTGTAGAACACCGTACATACCGCGCCCAAAGAAATCGTTCAAATGTTCTTCCCTTCAATCACATTTTCACATTTCCGGACCATATCCGTTTTGTTTTTGTTTCCATATTTGAATGCTTTTGTAACATTAACAGACACGCACATACATACTCTGAATAACAAAGCATTTTTATGCTAACGATAATAAATCGTGATCCATGAATATTCTACAGTTAAGAATGCAATATATAGCTAGCAGATAGCGATTACCCCTTCTGTAGTGTGGCATAGCCAGAGTTCAATGTTTATTATTGCTAAATTAGATTATTTCAATGAACATTTAATCTAAGAATACCCTAACATGAAAATTTCTCAAAAAGTTCCCAGCACTTAAACTTTACTTAAGAAAAGTTTCCTAAACGCCGTCGTACAAATCTAAAACCCAAGAAGTGCCTCTTTAAAAAGCTAACTGTCACACACACAATGCAGCCTGAATGCCTCAAGAAAAGCGAAATTATACTCTCCAACGTGAAAATAGAAACAAAATAAAGGGAAAAGCATAACCGAGGTCGGGGTAACAGAAACAATTCAGTGAGTGCACCCATACACGGTCGCATTGTGACACACGTCGGGTCATACGATTCAGCCGCACAAAACCGCACAAAACATTCATTGTATCGTGAATGGGGCGCTTTATATTGTGTACGAACAAATTTTTTTAAGAATGCTCTCCTTTTCTATTCTTTTTTAAAAAATGGAATGTGTTCTGGGTAGCGTCGTGTGAATATTTTAAGTGTATTGCTGGCGTGTGGTTTACCTTTTTTTAATTTAAACAAATGCGTTGCGTTGTGCAGTATTTTTACTGAATGGGAAATGTATTGAGATTACACCTATCTACAGTATCTGTATCGTGTAGTGTCCTGTTATTGTATTCGTTTCTTTTTTCTTATGGAACTTGATTTTCAAAAATAGAATCAGTTTTTAAAGGAAAATTTATCACATACCCTCGAAATCAGAGATAACTTTTAAATACTGATAATTAGGGTTGATTATATTAAGATCGATAACTTACTCGAGACACAATCACATTAATGTACGACTACAAGAACTTCACTGATATTAATTTGCCCGACGATTTAATCACTTATTGCAATAACTTGTATGATTTAGATATTTATTAAAATCCTTTTGTACTATATCCACAATATAGCAGTACTAAATAAAGCGCAGTACTCAGCGTCGAGCTCGACGAACGCCCCCAGTGGCCAGCTAATAAGCTTGGGCTAAACTTTCTCGAGTGGCACTTTTCCACTAATATTGCGCACTATTTGCATCTTTCGCCGTTACCGTTTTTATTTCGATAAACTCGCGGAAAATTTTATAAAAACAAAACTTATTGTAATTGTCCGATAATTAAAAGAAAATTATATTAGTAAATGTAAGTGAATTTGTTTTATTATATAATCATTATAGCAATATTAAATTAACGATGTTAATTTGTTGATTAATTTTGAAGCTAAGTATGAATTTAGAAGATACGAGAGGTTTATGAAAATAAAGATATATAAAACTTAATATTCTCTACCAACTGTCTACCTACCCCTACCCCTATCTGGAGAGATGTTATTATAAAACTATAATTATTCGCTTTGTTAATACATGGGTGGTTCTTCACTATATATAATATCTCGAATAGTTTTCATATATCAACCAGATTTCAGTAGTTAGCTTCAATACTGAGACAAATTTTGCTCACTCCACTTAACTATTCCTGGGAAATATTACTCCCAGTTTGAGCACAGAATTCACCCAGTGGCCAACTACCTGCTAAGCGTCTGCTAAACTTTCTCAATTTCCCGCTAATATTGCGTTCTTCTTGTATTTCATTGTTTTATTTATCGTCCAACTTTCGCATCCTAATTTAACAATATTTAGCACTGTCATTTATAGGTTATCATCATTGTCATTAGTATTGTCATCAATATAATCACCATCCACTTTCTTATAACTCCATTGCTAAATATGATTCCTTTCCCTTCTTTGGTGACCAAGTGTGGGTTGGTAAATCTGACACACCTTAGATGACATTATGAAAAACTCTAAGATTAAGTAAATATATTTTAAATTGTTGTTGTGACAGAAAAAATAACTAAAAACATCCAATTCATTATAATGACAAATGAATTTAAAATTTTGTCTCATTTTATTAATTTATCTATGTACACACAGAAAAAAATACGGGACAATGGACATGAAAAGTTATACGTGGACAAGTCTTAGTCCTTAGTCCACATTGAAATATCGCGCGCTGGTGAAGATATCATTTGGCAAAGCTTCTCTAGTACGTACAACTAACTTAGTTTCTCTTATGATTTAATTCTGTACTAACACTAGTATGTACTTCTGTTAGCAAGTTATAGTGATAGTGTTGTAATTGAATTAAAGGCTGTACCAAAGAACTTCGAGTTCACAGTCGAGGCATTCCAAATTTAAATTTCAGTGCTAACTTTGTAAAATGCTTTGTAAATACAACTTTGACGTCAATTTGATATTGGTAACAGATGTCTAAAGGATTTAATAATCGATTAAAATATTGATATAGCACATAATAGCAAGTTATAAGGAACTTATTTGGAAATAAAGCTATGAAATATATACACGTCTACTAAAATACGTACTAATTTTCCGTTTTGGTTCTAGCGTTTCATTTACTGGATTATAAAATGCTTACCCATGTCAAAAACCGTAACAGCCTATTGTTGATTGATGGACGCGTGCAAAAGACTGAACGATATATAAGATACTAACAGTATACCGTGTATGGTATGATGAGATAGTATCAAAATACTTCCATACTGCCGATCCCGACACGGATTTGATACACATTGCAGATACGTACTGATGTGTGAGTCGGCGCATATCAGACACGATATCATGATGTTACAAATCTCGATCTTGTATCACTTTATTAATAGACATTCGACATAAGTGACATGAGATATAGATGCGCCCTAAAATGATATAAATGTAGACATAGGTATGGCAATGAAATTATTTTTAATCATAATTCTGCGGGCCTCGAGTTTCGATTATTGTGCTTAAGTATAGGAACTCTTAACCTTATTAACGGTTCTCAGGGTAGCTGCAAATGGATTATATTAGCTCACTAACCCATATGTTTACTGAATCGTAATAGAGCAGCAGGTTGGAATAGTGTGGAGAAATACTAGAAAACAGCATAGGAACATTAATGGCCTGCGAAGGCAACGCCTGGGGCTCAGTCATTGTCTCCGTTAAAATTGAACAGATATTGACATGTCCGATAGTGGTGTGGCGGAAACAGCAGGATAGTATTTGACTGTGAAAAACAATTTTAATGCAGAAACAACTATTAACGATTAGGTACTAGATACTGTGTCCACTGTTGTTCGGAGTATTTATTAGCATACAATTATAAATAATATGTACAGCGAAAAAAGTTAAAGTATATAATATATGAGGTACATATAAATTCTAGCAAAATTTTAATGAAGACTTCCTTGCAACAGTAGTTAGGTAAGCAGGTTAATGCACTGTGTCTCACAGCGCAAGCTTACAAAAAATATATACACACAAAAACAGGAAGCTCAACAAACTCAAGCGCGGACAACAAAAATCTTTCGACGATAGACGTCCACTCAAGTATTTCATAAGACAAGAGACTGGTAGTCTCGAGGACTTAGTCAAGTTTGTTCAGACATTTTACTATTACGACGAGAAAATACATTCCTGCAAGTTATTTTCAGGATCGGGAAGACCAGGATAACAATATTATGTAGTAAGATCGTAAATACAGGTAAAAAAGGGTTATGTTTGCAATATATACTTTGACAAAGAGGGTGAAAGTATTGAGGGCGCCACTGTCACATATGTGACCAAATCAAGGGAAAGAGTTTGCCGCTACTGTCACATGACATACGATTGTTCTAAATTATTCAAAGCTATCACAAAACTAGGATAGTGTAAACAATGTTAATAAATGAATAAAGCACAGAGCTAATAGAATAAGACTTTTTACACGAATTTGTTTCATGAATTTAATAGTAGTTGTTGTTCAATTTTGGTTGCCAAAACAACGCATCTGCTTAGTCTCTAAACAGAACTTTGTTGGATTGAAGGGTCATGTGCTGTCACATGACCCTGCCTATGCTGGTTCACTATGACATGGCACTAATTTAGTGCTAGGTAATATGAAAGGTAATGTGGTAGACAGGGTCACTAAGACACGGAGCTAATCCAGTCTTTAGGAACAGCAGTTAGTAAATGATTGTAGATATTGTAAAATAGTAGATTACATAGATTATGTTTTATGCTTATTATTAATCTAATCCTTTCTCATTTTCAATATTGAATGTAATAAGCGGACGCAAGCCAAGCTCGCGGCTGATTGATTGAAGCGAATATTGGATTTATGCATATTTTTCTTGTTTATTCAGTTCGTTTACTATTTTAGTAGTTTCAAAACATTAGTAAGAATTCAGTTTAATATTCTATCAGCAATTTATTGCACTATCCATTATTTAAAAATTCATTTATCTAAATTTAAGGTATTCAGCAATTAAAAGTAAATAGTATTAATTAAATGTAATGAAACTTTAAATGCATATAATGTTTGAATATAATAAAGATTTTAATACAAGTATTAAAAAGTTACATTCATCTATTACATTCGACTGTAAAAAAACTTTATACGACTAAAATAGGTCGCTCTAAAGTTTAATTGTAATCCCTCTCACCACACAATGAGCTTATGCCTCTCCACACGTACAAACAGGCTATTAAAAGCCTCTCAGTGAAATTCTCTCAGCGCGTCACGTGACGTACACTGCACATTGTCGAATATTCGAGCCAAGCAAACGCAATTTGAGTGCAAAGTGCATTTAAAGATAATGAGTGAGAGGAAATTGTTACCGACCTTCCTAAAGGACATTTTACAACCACCATAGAGATATTGCAGAAAATTTAAAAATATAATTATAAATATATATATATGGGGATTAAGGGTGCGATGGTACACATTAAGTGATGCTTATGTTCAACTGTGTACTGAGACAGGCTGATGATGATGAATAATAATAGTGCTTCAGAAATAAGCCTCCCTCTCCGATTGTCAAAAGTTCAAATTTGACGAATCTATATTCTTTTTTTTTAATTAACAGTAAGTACCACTTCCTGTGAAAGTGAAGGAAAAGTTCATTAGGAAACCTGAGTGCTTACAAAAAATCTGTCATAATCGACATAATTCTATGGGCCTATAGACTATGGACGTTCACATTTTTATTCTGAAAGAAGACACATGTACGAACAGAAGGACCATAGAAGTCAATTATGAGATAGGAACTGCTGACTGCCTTGTCTATATTAAATATTTACTAACTTGAATTGACTATCTCGATGGTCGAGTGGTTGCAAGCGCAACCACTAAATGAGAGATCCTAGGTTCGATCCCTGGATGTACTGTTGGTTTCTTGTAACTGAAAATTCCTATTAGCAACTGGGAGTCTTGATTTGTGCAAGGACTAGCGCACTAGGCTTACCCTTTATTTCATAATGGGATATAAACATAACTAGTGAAACGTGGGAATTTACTACATTTCTGTGTCTTAGGAAATTACATGCGTTATGTTAGTTAACTACGATGAGAAATAAATAGAAACTATACAAATCATGCCAATTATAAAACACGTCTGTAATTCCGCCGTTACAATTTTGTTTTCTTATTTCGCATAGAATTTTATTCCACTTGCAGAAACGTACACGTGGACGGTGCGTAGACTCCATAGTTCCCGTATTTTCGGCGACTCACCCCCTTTGTTCCGACGTGTGTGTTCGGGGAAGTCATTAATTTTCGAGGTGGAACGGAAGTGAGTGATACTCATTTTTTGGAAAGGGTTGATGAAAAATTTAGACTACCTAGAATTGTTCGTGGGGCTGTCAAATGGAATTTTTTACACGAATATAACGGATGTCTCCCACACGATTTAATATGTAACAGATCTTTAGTCTACGGCTCTCTAAATGAGATCCCTCATGTCACAATGTGTGTTTAACTGAAGAGTAGTTAAAATTCGTGCAAACGTTGCGGTCTTTTATAGTTGTTTCAATGGTACTTTTAAAATATACATATGTATTAAGATCATTATTATAGGCACAAAACACGATATCCGTTCAAATACATGCGATATAATTATGTAGTAGGTTATAGAAGTCAAAGTCCAAGGGAACAGGGCAAAAACAGCTTACACGTTCGATTTTTAAACTTCAAATGTTTGTAATTCAACTAGTTTCTTTATAAAATATGTGGACGTATCACATTGTCTTTGTTGGGCAATTTCCATTAATGGTACTATTGGGTAGGTTGCACAAAATCTGTAGATATTTCCAATGTGAGTTCATATAACTTTTTATATCACCTCTGTTTGGATAAAGCTATTCAACACTGTATCAACGTTCTACCATTAGACATGGGGCTCTTTCCGGAATAAGAAAGGTTTAGGTCAAAATCTGATATGCTGGCTAGTATGATTCGGCCTTAGAGAACAATCAACATGTCAATCGAAAAATTCAGTACAGTTTAGAAATAAACCTTAGAAAAAGTAAATTAGCCATGTCACATAATAAAAGGCAGATTCCAATATCAAATAGACAGATATATTACTTGAAATCATATATAGATGCCTACTCTGAAGGCAGTCATAAAGTACTTAATTCATCTTTTCAGCTTCAACGCTCGTTGAAAGTTGTAACAAATGAACAAAACCCATTTCCAATTTTAATTGAACGATGTAAATATTTTCTTTCGTCCGTAAATAAGGTGGAATTGAAAAAATTAGCGATGTTCTAAATGTATTTATGTTTCGAACATCGACGCTGGGGAGAGTGGGGTGGGGCCCGCAATTAAAATTATAATTTTTGGCAAACGCTATGTCCCTTGCGACGTGTATCTGTATCTTTGACTTGTTCCGCCGGCGACTGGGATGTAGGCACACCGAGAATTGATAAAACTGTACAAATTAAAAATTCCGCCGCACCTATGATAGATTTTAAAATGCTTGGGAGTTTATGTCGCGTTACTTTTGCTACATACAACAGAACCATGTACATGATGGTCAGAGTAATACTTATACTAGGTTAAATATTGGTTTACTAAAACTTTTTAGCCAAAAATGGTGAAATCAAATCATGCTTTGAATTTTCAAATGCGTGTAACAATGTATGTGATTTTTATATCCTTTATCAAACAAAAACTGCACGTTATACCTAATTGCTCTTTGAGTTTGTTGAATCAAAATTCCTTCCTAATAATGAGTGATTTTAACTCTGTCAATATCTTGCTAATTATTAAAATCAGTTACAGATTATGAAATTAATTCCATATTTAGACACATTTCTTGTTTCAAATACATGCGTTATATACTTATATAAAATCGTTCACGTCAAATACTGTCACCGTATCTTGATCTTCATGTATGTTAAAGATGTTATACCGACAAACACTCAATGATCGGTAAGAAAGTGATGACTCTTGTATAACCCTTCAGCTGAGTGCCACTTGTTTGTTGAGCTATTCAGCACTTTTATCAAAAGGGAGGGCCCTAGGAATCAATTTATAACATCAAATTTAAATAAGGAAACACGGCTATTGTTTTTCATATAACTTTTCTCATCTGCTTTCATCGTTTTCTATAACCGCAATTTTATGTTATTATTGATGCAATTTTATTATTACAAATCTTCGAGTCTTTAAAATAACATTATCAATCATTTTTTCTTCCACGTATGTTAACAGTTCTCATATTATAACCTTTGTAAGATTTTTTATTGATTACTACGTTAATGTTGTCAACATTTGAAAACCGTTATTTTATACATTTGTATTTATTTCCAAGAACGAGTAATCAGTTTAGCATAAAACTTTTGTAAGACCCATAAAAAGAACGCTCTCAGTGTACATCAAGATGGAACTTGACATCCAAAAATACGTACCTTCCTAGATTTGGACGCCCCGAATGTCATTGTACCGTCGAGTTCACCCTTTACGATATTTAAATATTCATTTTAACTCTTTAATTATACCCTGTGCATGTGAGCCGCCGCTCGTTTACTTCACTCTTTGTTTCAGTTAAAAAAAAAGAAGATTTGGCAAGAGTTTTTGTCACGTAGAGTGCTTTATGTTAATTCAGAAGAAAAACATCCAAGTCGACATGTACAATTGAGAGTGAGAATGATAAATATTGATGGTCGCTGCGAACGTTGAGGGAGATCTCTTTAAAATTATACATACATTTTCCGTGATATTTGTGGTGTATTATAAAATATCTGTCCATGGTTTTCAAACGACTGACATTCAGTTAAGAAATGTTGCAACCAAGTCTCCCCTTTGTAAAAAAGTACGTTCGGCTATAAGGTGATTAACATTTGAATTTAGAAGGCATATTTTAACACTTCTTTTTTAAATTAGACATTGATTTTAGTGGTTAAAATTTAAGCTGACATTTTCTTACCAACTTACAAAATCATTAGCCCTTTTATCGTTTCACTGTTGGATACTGTTTTTCTTCCAGAATAATAAGGGATAAGGTTATAGTCTGCCACACTGGACAAGTGCGTGATGGCAGGTTTCATATGCTTACATCATCATCATCAGCCTATCTCAGTCCACTGCTGGACGTAGGCCTCCCCCAATCAGCGCTATCGCGTCCTGTCCTCGGCTTGCCGCATAAAGTATAGTGAACAAGTGTATAATATTGGCCTTAGTGAACCTAAAATATTCAATATTGCAATTATTATTAGATAATATTTAAATATTCACATTAATATTATTAGCCTAATTTAATTTAAATATGACCCATTCAATTGTAAAAGACACAACTTAAAAATAACATGTTACACTATTTTACGTATCTGTTCAGTTCAGTGCTTTAGCTGTGATCTACTCATCTCGAAGACGTCGAGAGAATATAAATTGATTATACGTAAAACTGTTAGCTGATAGAGACTTATATGCACCTCGGAGGCAGCAACGATGGAGTCAATTGAATTTGTACCTGCGTGACGGAAATTTTCACTGCAGTGGTTTCC
>DWME01006771.1:0-13271 GCA_018244795.1 Parelbella ahira ahira
GAATCACTTTACTTATTAAAGACACTCCGAAAGTTTAACATAGGGTACATATGTATGTAATAAGGTATGTGTGATTTATTCACTGCCTCGTTGGTCGAGTGGTTGCAAGCGCGACCGCCGATCGGGAGGTCCTGGGTTCAAATCCCGGGACGGATAATATTGGAATTTTCTAATTTAGAATTTCTAGTAGTGACTCGGAGTATGTATTTGGCCCGGTGTATGGCAATAGGCGCACCATCTATTGCCATGAGACTTAAACGTAACGGCTGCAACGTGGGTGTGTGCTACACTCCTCTACCTACCCTTTCAGAGATTGCAAGCGTGAAGTTACTTTCTATGAGATTTACATTGGCACGTAAGCTTATATGACATTTGAAGGCGTATATGACATTCTTGTAAACATTGGACGTACCTGCAGAAAATGGCGGATTAGGCGGACTCGCGTGTGTTTTCATGTCTGTGTGTTTACCGCGATACTTAATAATGATGTCATAAGCATAACGATTAGGGAGGGTTTGAAACTACCACCTGGTTTGTGCATAAAAGTGAACGACATCGTTTAAACTTAGCGATCATAACATTTGAAAGTCGTTGAAACAAAAATTACACTTAGAATTCAGAAAATAGAGTTACATTTTTATGTTCACTTATTTTTGTAGTCTTTAGAACCGTATAATAAAAACAAAATTTGTGATATAGAGATAAAAAACCTGAGTGTTTAAATATAATCGACTAAAAATGATAAACCGCGTAATAGAATGTATAATTATTTGTCTAAAAGTAGAATTTACCATGTTCTGATACGTTTTACAGATTCGGATACGTTTTAATAAAATAATGTAATATGTTAAAGTATTAATTACATAAAATAAGGTTCTTCTTATATCTATATACTTAAATTTTCGTATCCAATTTCATGGCGGCATTTATTATGGACACGAATTGACCTATAACAAATGTGATACATATGAATCATATCCCAAAGACAACTGTATGAAACAAATACATAAAATACAAAGGAATTTGTAATCAACGTTCTTATCAACCCTTTTGTTTTTCTACCTTTGTATACGGGTGTCCTCTCATTAGAATGTCAGCTGGTATCATAAAGTCTATTAAAATAAATTCTGTGTTCAAATATTTTTCAGGCTCGTGTTAAATATATTTTTCTAATATTAATTAAATTATGTATTCAAAAAACTTGAAGTGAGAAATAATAGCAAATATTTCCAGTATAAAATTATTAAAACGGAAGGCAATGGATGCTCAATAACTTTTAACTCAGGGTGAATTATTATGAAATTTAAATCGAGACAGTATATTTTATTATGCATATTAGGCTTGAGATATTTGGAATTTTTTGCTTTCTGCCTACACCCTGTAGAGGACATAACGTGTGGACATAAAAAACATTGACCTTTTTTCTTATCTGATTTGTTAGTGTTTGGCCGCGATCTCGCCTAATGGTAAGCACAGATGCGTCATATGACGAAGCACACGTGCTACATTAAAAAAAATATTGACCGAGTAGCAAAGAGTGTCGTGCCACGGTCTGTAGACTCAACACTGTTAAAGAGTGTTTTGGGCTTGCATCGTGATTAACAATGTAAGGCGTTAATAATACATGTTATCTACGTTCATTATACAAAAATATGTTTATAAAGTTGTATTTAAAATTGGTACCTTGAGGTTATATCCTTTGGCAAATTTATGCTAAGACCCAATATTTATCAATAACTAAATCTTCATTAAATTCGTACAGCAAATGTCTTAAGGAAATTCTACATATATTTATACTGTTATAAATAACATGATTTATGAGGGTTATGAGGACCAGCAGCTGGCCACTTCCTAATGTAAGGGCGCGTTTAATATGGAACACGCTTCGTAAACTCGAGACGATTCATAAACTCGATTATCTTCTACGGCGCGTGATGGTACCAACTCCCTTATCAGGTGTCAGGGGTACATTCGGACATCAACAGTTGAACATGACTGATCTATTGGTCCAGTGTTTCTAGAGCATCAAATAAATCTATCCTTAGTTCTGACGTGGTTCTTTTTGAAACGAATTTATCAATAAAGTTAAATAAAACTCGCCTTCTACAACAATAGGTAGTAGAGACGGAAGCCACGAGTATATATTAAAAAGATTTTAATAAAGCCAGCATCGCACTGAGTGGGATGAGCGATAGTTAATTTTGCAGACAAACGAATCAAATTATGCGGAAGAATCGGGGAGGTGCGGACTTCACTTAGTTATTTTAATATTAAACGGAACTTCCCACTTGTGATCTCTTGATTCCATTAACTTTGGTCCTGCGAGTAAATTAAACGTGGAATTCTTTTTATGAAGTAGCCGTTCTTAATTAAAATTAATATCTAACGTCTACATACTTTAGCGTTTCAGTAATTTTATATATAATATTATGTTACATAGATATTGATTTGAAAGTTATTGAAATAGTGCTATAACACTACATAACCCTTACAGCCCTTAACCTTTTGACCACATTACTCGCTCCCGACTGCTTTACACGCTGTAGAGGAAACCGTACAAGTTCGCGCTGTGATAGCAGGGTTACTGGCGTAACATTGGCATTGCTGACCTGTAGAAGGGTGGAAACTACGCTATTAGATATACACACCAGTTAAGGTCGTCACATATCCTGTTAATTTGTACATAACTTGTCTTTGCCTATCCTTCACGAAAATCCGGGCGTGATTTTATGTCATGTCACAGATTGCTCTATAATACATATACATATGTATATTCGAGTGACCGTACACGTAGCTACTATATGGATCGCTTTCATACGTAGTCAAAATATGTGAACAGATATAGCAACATATATCTGGTATAGCAAGACATATAATTGGGCAGATAATGACCGAAAAGATATATATTATAGGTTTGATATCGTCTGAAGCAGTTTGCTATATTGTGCATTATATGTATTTGTAGACAATAGTGTGGAACAATGTATTAAATTATATTTAAGCTCAGTTTGCGCCTCTCAGTCATCATTGCGCCTTTATACAACGTGATTTAAAGCGTTATTTGTACTGGCAACATTTTGAATAATACGTACAGTGATATAAATGTGCAAATATTTGCAATCGTACAAGCGGCAGTCACAAATGACCATTACTACTCATGGATATCACAAATCAATCCGACCAGAACTGGGAATAGGATACATATAACATTAGTGTCTTAATATTAGTTAATAAGACTATTAATTAGCATTCAGAGATTATAGGATTGTGAAATAAGACAATAATTTTCTCAACCATATGTGTTGTACATTAAACATTCCTGTTATAAAACATGATAGCAGTCAGTCGCCTCGCAATGCGGTGGTTATAACAATAATGAGAAACATACAAAGTGAAAAGCGAATGCAAAAAACGGAAGATTCATGTTTTAGGTAATAGCGAAAACAATTTGCGCTAAACGCAACTTGTTTTTACGTGCCTAAATTAAAAACTTCCACCGAACGTTTGCAACGAAACCTAGCAAATGTAGAAAGAAACTAATTTAACCGCGCGCTCGACTCCGTGCAAGCATTAAATTGCCTTATTCCAGTTACCGGAAGTTTCCATTTTAATTACCGCAATATTAGATGTTAATGAAGTGGTTCCTGTCAGATGTTTCAATTTTCTCCCATATTTCTTAGCTTTTCAGCCGTAAATCTTCCTTCGGTTCTGAATGACGTCGAAATTGCAGATATTCGCTTTGCTAAGACTTGCTTTTTACCAAATTATACTTCATTTTTAACATGTAGCGAATAATAAATTAGAAAAATATGGCTAACTAGTTTTGAAAGTATCATAGATACTTTGACTTGACTTTTCTATGGTTCTTTAAAAACATAATTCGAATGATGCTATTTTCTCTTATACTTAATCTAATATATATATTTTTTCTAACCTGCCGATTTTATAATGTACTTTTGATGTAGTAATTTTATTATGACAAGGTGAGTGTTACATCATTCAGTTGAGTGCAACGGTGTTCTAGATAATGTTATTATGAGGGATCACGCCCTGCCGCCTCTCGAGGCGCCGCTCGTCTTGGCACTAGATCAGTGGATTGTGTTCTGAATCCATTTACTTCGCCAGCAATCGAGTTTGGTGTTTTCTGTATACCTTGCGTTCGTGTCTTTGGTTTGTGTTATTGAAACAGCTTTTGACGTACATACATATATCGTGTCTTCGATTAAATTCGTTTATAGTTGTCGCCGATTGTATTGCTCGTTGTAACTCTAAATAATTATGTTAATATATTTCACGCGTTGTTTCTTGTTGTTGAAACTTGTAAGATTTGATTTACAATAACGACGTAACATCAGCCTTTAATCCCCGAAGGGGTAGGCAGAGGAGTGTAGTACACTCCCACGTTTCACCAGTTACGCTTAGGTCCCATGGAATAGTTGGTGATCGTATTGCCATACACCGGGCACTGATCCAGACTCCGAGTCACTACCTGAAATTCTAAATTAGAAAAATCCAATAGCACCCAACCCGGGATTTGAACCTAGGACATCACGATCGACAGTCGCGCTTGCAACCACTCGATCACCGAGGCAGTTTGATTTAAAGATACATGTTGTATAAAATAGGGTTATTTTATTTTTATCGTAACGTATCATAGTTCGTGAGCAACTCGTCTGATGCCAAGTTATTCCTCAAAAAGCTCTGACGTCTGAAAATATTTTCCTTTGCCCATTCGTATAATCTTGAAAATGTTTACTTTCGTTTCGTTCATTGTTCAAAGCATGTTGACATGTTGATGTCCGTCGTACTGCGGGTGGAACAAAAAAATCTTCCTTAAGGGCGAGCGGCCCAAGGCACTGCTCCCAAAAAAATATTTTCCTATTGTTCTAAATGTGTTTCTGCGAGGCTGTATTTTTATTTCCATTCATCTTCCCTACCTTTGTGCTGGGTTTACGGGTCGCTTCTCCGCGGAGCACTCGACAGAATCAATGTTATTCTTCTCCATTCAAGCAGAGCGATGAAAATTTGGAAAAAAATATGCTACATCTGAGACAGTGTTGCTATTAAAATATTCAAAAATTCTTTTGCCCTGCTTGATTATTTCGTGCAGCTCTTTGAAAAACTCTTTCCTGGAATTGAAATCTATATATTATTTATTATCGTCACGTCAAGTTCGTTATGAGGTAGACAGAGATCACTAAGTGCTAAGTGTCTATAGTTACAGATTTGACGTGCCACATCTACATTCATTGCTCATTTAATATAGGAATCAGGCTAGTTTTGCAGATTTCTGTTTCTATCTATATGTTTACTGTAATGATAGTGTAGATAAGATTTAATAACTGCTCACTGACGTCATTAGATGGAATTTACATCCGGCAACGCCACTCCTGTAAACTAAACCGATCTGACACATAAAAATATTTTAAAGTATTGTCCTTTCACAATTTTGATTTTATCCGGATATTACGTATAAATTATATATCCTTGTATCATACCGAAATTCATATATGAAATATAAGCTCTATAATAATTATCGGATGAATATCCCGTTTATCCAAATTGAATGAATTAATTGTGTGCAATTAGCGACAAAAACCGTGCAACAGACAGGTATAATGAGCGGTCGGCGTATGGCCGATGGTTAAATACGTGAGTTGGGACGGGTTTTGCGGTCATTAGTATAAGGAAGTGACGTTTACCGACCGGATGTCGACTGAAAAATTAGCTTTTTATGTTAAAAAATTATCAAATTTGCCAAGTACGTAGTTATTTTATATTGTTATTATTTTTTTACCGAAAATTAGTTAAAAAAATTCAATTAACGACAATATACGAAAATTCAAGGGCGTGTTTTATAAAAAAAATAATAAATTATACAATTTTTCAGCGCTGTTGTCTATGTTTTATCTTATCTATGTGCTGTTCTAGATATGTAGCTGCCTCAATACATGAAAACAAGGTTTAAATATCAGATTTAAAACAATAATATAACGATGTATTTGACATGCTTGTAAATCGCTATTATTTCGTACATTAAAATTATACAAAAGATCTTAAATTATCTTTGCAGCTATTAAAGAACACTTTCTAATTTTAAAATTGTATTAAAAAATAGTTGAAAAATTCCTTTTATTTTTCAAACTTTTGCCGTATTTCCGGTATAATCTACCGTGAACTAGTTAAAGTGCAAACGTCTGTCATTTCCATTTCAAATTATTAGTAACCACTTTCTAATTTCAAGTTTACTATAAATTCGTTTAAAAATGGCGGTAACTTTTCAAACTTCCGCCGTATTTCCGGTATCCGGTATATAGTTCCGCCGTAATTTGATCTAACGTGAACTAATTAACGGCAATGCGGAAGTAGATGGCACTTGGGCGGCCACTAGTGAGTGGCCGCGCGGAAATCTGTAACCTCTAACGCTGTATATATACTAAATACACAGAAACTCGTCGTTCCTTTGATGAAATTTAATCGAAGCAACTACAGATTGTCAAAACTGCAACTACGATTTGCTTTGTACGGCTCTGAAGATCAGATCAATCAATCTATAATTATTGTTATTGTTGAGAAACAATAATATTATTATTAAACCAAACAGACGGTGATCATAACGTCCTAAATATATCGACACAAGCGTTTATTAATAACATGTATGCATGTAAACAGATATTGATGAATTAAGATTACCATATTCAAAAAAAGTTTTACCTTTTTCATTAACATAAACTTGATTAGCTATGAAATAATTAAGATTCAACCAAACTTATAATTCGGCTTAGCTACTTTACCTACCACTAAAAGGATTGTAACTGTGCCCTTAACAACAAAGCCGGTTAAGGGCTCTTTAAACCTCCACACTGTTACCGCAACGCGCCATTGCGTTCCGTTTCGAGTACCCGTCCCACGTCTCTTTAGTAAATTGGATATCGACTATAGAGAGGCTGGTGCCCAAGAGAATAATTAATCTCGTAAAGCGTAAATACAATCAACCGTTTTAATTCGTATTGTAGTCTTTATTTATAAGTGCTACTTAATCAAACAAAGACAAAAAAACAGGTGATTTTGTCGTGTCTGGTTACACTGTTCGGTGAGATTATGTGGAGCGATTACACACGATTATGCGTATACATATCGCTATTACATACGATTATGCGATTATGTGGAGCGATTACACGCGATTACGCGATTATGGATTGCGACTACATGCGATTGTGCGATTATTTGTTGCTAATATATTCGATTATGTGTTATTACAGTGTATATATTATTATTACACCTCGGGATTAATTTGATTGTGTCGCAATCATACTCTTACTTAGACAGATCTGTAAGAAAACTAAGGGATAGAGTTTACTGTACTGAAACAAATCTCTGATTATAGATTGTGAGAAAGTGAATGAAATAACTCTTGCTCAGCGAAGGTTTTATCATACTGTTCAGGAAGACCGGTTTCAGTTACATTGGTTTCACTATCAGATCGGGCACGTGTTTCCGGTTTGATCCGGTTCGACGTCTTCTGTCAAGTAAATCCGGGATTACTGGTTATAAGGCGCTTTGTTCGCTCAAAGGGAGCTAGTCGTTAAAGGGAGCTGGAACACAGAGACAGTATTAAGTATCGTTTAACTAACTTTAATCTGTTATGTAACTAGATATTATTATTATTTATGGTCTGTTACTGTTATGATAACGCAAGAATAGAGAAATTAAAATAATAATACGTAATTTAAATGTACATATTTCTTAAATGTGTTAAATATTTGTGTATTTAATTGTGTTCAGTGTTCATAAATTGCGATCTTTACCCTGAGTGCAGGTCTCGTTCGTATGTCAACTAAATCTAAGATTATAGGATTGTTGACGTAGGGGTAGGACGGAGTGTGACAAAGTGGTGGATAGCGTCCCATGGGAACTTCACATAGCGTCCCATGGGAAATGATGGTGTTGAAAGATAAACTCAGAACTCCAATCGCTTTTTATATGTATTTCAAAGGTGATTTATAGAAAACACCTTTGAAATACATATGTATATCTAATCATGTATACTATATTATATACGTAGATTCGCAAAAGAATATGATTTTTACATACATATGTGTGGTATCAAGCAACAATGTGTGTATATTTGTTCGTTTTTGCCAATGTGATAAGCAGAGTTATTAACACACAAAGTAGTCTTTCTCAACTGAAGCAATTAAGAGCCTCGCTGTGATTAATCTCAGTTAAAATTTCACAACTGTATATTTAGAAACGTATACCCCTGTGTGCAAGTTCATTTTTATTGTACCCGAACGCACCCTCACTTTTTGTTTGGTTATTACTAATTACGCTTAATTGTGGTTAGTGTTCAATGATATGAAATCGTAGCATAACAGGAGGAAAATAAATTAAATTTTATATTTATTCTTTATCGATTTGTAGGATGGACGTCGATAGTATAAATATTGGTACTTAATACATATACGAGTACATAAATCCATATTTGTTTTTATACATAATTATGTACTTTATATATGTATATATTTATATTTTTATACATCTTTGTATTAATACTTTTCAAAACGCTTCACAAATAAATGAATAAATAAATAAAAACAAATATATATGTACAATTTCGAGTCTGTCACAGATCGAAAGATTCAAACGTTTAATAAATGAAAGTGTAGTGAGTCGACGGGAATTCGAAATAACATGTAGAACATTTTTTGATACAATATTTTAAAATATTTCGTATATTAAATGGAACATACATAATCCATGGACTAAACGAAATCGATGGAAAACTTAATAGTGCAACACTTATTTTTATAGGGTAATGTTTTTTATAAACAAACCTCATACACTGGCGCATTATTCTTGAAGCAAATTTAATTCAATCTGGGTCATATATGTAATTAATAACACACATATGTAAATAGGCAATTAGGCAAATATTTGTAAATTTTTACAATGCCATAAATAAAGTTAAGTACGTCTGATAAATGTTTATGGAAATCAAAAAGAAATATGACAATTGCATGTAGTGCGTGGCATAGCATTGATTAAACCGAAAGGGAGCATAAAACTGACAATATAACCTTATTTACGAGCCCCTATGCGTATATAGTGCAAACAAAATACAAGTCACTTACCAGGAAGCGAAGTAAGGGAAACTGTAAGAAATGGATAAGATTAATTGCGTCAAATTTTGTTATTTAAAGATATGAATATTTAAAATAAATTTATATCGCTCTTTAGAGGCGTCGAGTAAAAATAATGTTGTGGAAACGAAAAATATGCTCAAAAATTTTTCGATGTACAGATTTATAAAAAATATTGGAAATTGATAAATAAACGATTTATTGATTGAATGAATTAAATATATTTCAATAATATACGTCTTTAAGCCATCTCATACTTTATCATCATCATCATCATCATCAGCCTATTTCATACTTTATCATGCTATTGTTAATGCATACATATGTAGGACACGTGATAGGTATGATAAAGCAGTGATTCTCTAGCGGTTTAGATTTCAGCCACGTATTAGGGGGCTGGGGGGAGGGTTAATCTTGGCACGCACCTCTGACCTTACCAAATGTGGATTTTTATGGTTAGATATTGCTGCAATAATGATGAAGGAAGACCGCTTTTCATGTTGTTATAATAATGTATGTAGTATTGTCTAGTATATTAGTGGTATGGCGCAGTCTACCTAGACAGAGCTACAAGGCCTGGTCGTCTACGGACAAAAGCTTGGGCGGTGCGAGAAGCTATGCTCGGTAATCTGCAACCCGTGCGCTTAGCCTGAGGGATATATGGGCTACAATTCTTCAGGGGAGGCACTGATCTAGCTGTGCATTGAGAAAGAGTTATGGAAATGATGATAATATTGCCTATGGCAGAAAAAGTCTACCAAATCGGTACTGTACCAACGTGGCTGACTGCGACCTTACACTCTTTATACTGATAAGAGATGTATGACATATGATTTTAATCTATTACTCCTCATATCATACTCATACATATGCAAAATCCTGCAGAGCTAATTCCTTACCCCATACGTCACTGATCACATCTTAATACTCCGTTGAAGACCTTAGGCAGGAAGTTGTCCTGTCCTTGTTGATAGAATTTGCCCTGTCGAATGTAGGTATACGCCCTGTAAGCGCTCAAAAAAACATTTGCCCGTCGCGGTCATTTGTACAGTATTTTCGTAGAGTACATTCGTGCAGTATCGCGTGACTTGATGGATCGTTTGTGATTTGACACCACGTCACAGTTGTAAACGCAAAGATAACAAAGCAAGTCCACTAATTAAGTAAACGCCAGCCGACAGACTCATATAGAAAATGTCAAAACAATAAAATGTATAGTAAATATCGTAATGTTAATTGTATAAATGACTATTAAAAGTCTGAAACCTGCACATTTTAAAGTATAAAAAAATGTTGTCTAAGGCTTGTGAAGTTTGCTAGTCCGCATTTGGCCAGCATTTATTTGTCCGCTAAATGAGATCTCTCTGCTTATTCCGTAGACTAAGACCTATTATAATAATGATACGATTATAGTATTAAAATAATTATGGTTTTATTGTAGTTTTCTTAACAATGATTGCACCTATACTAATTGACATTAACAATTCTATTCTACAGTCCTCTCGAAGTTCAGACTGATCATGCCTACTTATGACTGCTAATTACTCGTTTGATTTTCTTACAATCAATATATCGTGGTATCGTGATATTAATTTTCTTCTATTTCATTTCAGGTACAATATAACATCATTCTGAAATCTGAAATGGAATAAATAAAACACAACTTGCCAATTCCGAGGGTGGACGAAACGAAATTAGGGTCGACAAGTGGTCTCTGGTGAGTCTTTGTGATTTTAAGCATTTAATGCCACTAATCGAATCTCGACATTAAGACGCATCGGTAAGGACTGTAGCAGTTTAAGAGTTGTGCCAATTAATAAGATGAATAACTAACAGTTGAGATTGCTGCGTGTCCAGTATTTTAATATAACATTTAACGGAAGGGAGATGTTTATTGGTAGACTTAAACTTTGGATTATAAACGATTTAATTAGGTAATAGTTTTTAAAATATAATTTTCTCGCTTCATTCCTCCGCGACTTCGCGGCGATTGGCGGGAAATCATAGAAAAGGATATCAATTAATTCCGGTACTTGTCGGGCTATCCCGGGAAACGTATGTGATTTAAACCGAACATAATTTAATCATATACAATATTTTTGCTAAATTTATTCTGTAAAAAATATTTTCATATAGATGATTGCATTCGGGCACCCGTATAGCGGCTTGTCGCGGAAGTGTGCGCAAGCGTTCCCCTAGCTCCGACAGGTAGTGGCGCGATGGAACACCGTCAGGTTTTTAGTCGGTTAGAGCCCGACATAACCTAACGTCGGCCCCGTGGCGATAGGCACTCGACCTGAGTTTTCCTGACGAAAGAATAAACCTGTATACCGGATCCGCTGACCGAAATCCGGGAAAGGTATTGCATCCGTTAACCGTTTCGTAATGCAACATCCGCCGGAATACCACATCTGGTTTTTCGGATCGCAATCTCTAGTATCTACTACATACGTATTTACGAACATGAATATCAGTTTCTTTGACCAAATAAAGAAGATTTGTATTCCGTACGCGTCGGTCGCAAAACTTTATGTATGCGCCAACGGAGTTGCAGCAGCTGTTGCTCCTGAGAATATTTTATGCAATTTTCAAATAATTTTCCACCTCAACGGCGCTGGGTTATACGAGTGTGTACCGATCGGATTCAAATGCGAGTCAAACACAACGATGTTACTTTATTTGTTATATATTTAAGACATGTTGAAGTCTTAAAAAAATATGTGATCCATGAATTATCGTCGTACACTAAATTAATATCGCCTTCGGGGATTACAGGTGAGATGTTACGTTTTTTTATCCCTATTTTTTTCTTATCAGTATTGCCTATATTGAGCTAGGCCCATTGTTGCTAATCTGCGTCTAATTAAACTGTTTCTAGAATGTATAAACATTAGACACTAACGGTAGGTTCTAAATATATCTTGGAACCACTGTAATCATTAGTTTTGGTATAAAATGTGCAAAATAATTTCACGGAAATAAAAAAAAAACTCTTCACACACATGAAAGTTTTTTATTTTAATCACTCTCTAAGTAAGGAGTTCCCTTGTTTGTATTCGTTTAGCTAGCATCCGTGCGTTGTACTTTTTTCCGATGTTTTCTACTAATAGTTCTCGAATAAATAAAACTAAAAGTCAACTTCCTTTTTTGTTATTATTAAGGGCGTATACCAAGAAAAATCAATGGGGTATCCCTTTCGAACGATTAGAAAAATATTGGCATCTTTCTACATCTCTCAACATGAAAATATAAGTACAGAGCTAGCTGGCAGGCACCTTCGATCAATCGATGTAAGCCGCGCTGGCGCCCTGCCAAAGAACTTGCTCCCAAGTGTCCCTCGCTGCGGATTGGTGCCGCAGCCTCCCAGCACCGGCCGGTAATTGATTTTATCTTTCATTAAAACGTATTCCAAACATATGTTAATTTTCTTCCATAAAACTTCGTACAGAAGTTGAGTTACACCATAAATGTGTGCTTAAATAAATATTTTTAACCCCTCTGAAAGAAAACATAATAATGCTCGTCACACAAGTGTTTGATCTGATCGTGTTCACCAACCACCGAACTAACGGGTCCATAAAGGCATATGAATTTCTTCATAATAACCCAGGTCCCAGATCTATGTAACCTTTTTGAAAAAAAACAATAACAGTAATATAACAAATCGAAAAGCTAAGAAACTTTCTGCGCATCAATTATAGTTTTACAAACGCACATTTACAACAAACGCAGATGGCAACATTTATATACGTAATTGAATTACAAGGAAGTCGTTATTTCTTATGGGAAATGTTTCCTGAACCACGCAAAATGTATTTTGCAATTACGCGGTTTTCTTGTTCGTTTTCAATTTATTGTTAGTTGGTACACAATGAAAGTAGTTTTTCCTATAAGACTTTTCCCTTTTAGAGACCTTTTCCTATAGACTTTTTCCTATAGGACACAATGAGTTTTTCCTATAAGACTTTCCTCTACTACAGGATGGTATGAAGTAAGTCGGTCTCTGTTTTTAAACTATTACAATTAATGTACTCGAATCTACGTCACATCACACACACATCACATCATCAGCCTATCTCAGTCCACTGCTGGACATAGGCCTCCCCCAACGAGCGCCATCGCGCCCTG
>DWME01006772.1:0-13271 GCA_018244795.1 Parelbella ahira ahira
ATCTATAATTAAACTAAACACATATGTACATAAATTAATAGGAATCGAATGAAAGGTCATTGCACTTTAACCCGGAAATGTTTATCTAATGAATGGAAACAAAATGTATTTCTATAAATTTTTCTTCGCTACGAAAACCATAAATAATTTACACTTTGCCAACTATATTTCGGACACATCAAATCTAGTATTGTTCTCAACAAGGGCGAATAGGCTTTTTCTAGGCATGCCAGCACCATCGATTACCACATCGATCGGAATCGCAGTCACACGCTAGCCAATCATGTGATAAACTAAAAAAAATACCACGTTATATTTAGCACTTGAACACCTGCGAAACAATACAGACGTTGTAATCAGTGCTTCGGAATACCGTTCACATTTTTAGCCCAGTTTCAATTAACAGTTGAGACAAAAGGTAGAGCCGGACAATGGCAGTAATCAAGGGACCGTCCCGTGCCGTGTTGTGCCCAAAACTAACCTACATATACTAGTAACAAATACTACTAGCCGAGAAGCTTACTATTCTACAACCCATTCCGAGAGTTCTATATACAAATTCATGCGCATCTCTCTCTTTAAAATAGAGTGCGTTTTTAAAACACAATATCACAGTGATTACATTACATCTAAAAAATTATTATATCAAAGCTTTATACAAAAGAGTATGTATAAAGACGATGAAAGTAAAAAGTTGCATGGATCGTAGGCGACATTAATTCTCAGTCCCTGCCTCGCCCTATGTTCTTTATCTTATGTCTAATGTAAGTCTAGAGATATTGACGAGATAAAATGTCAACCAAAGTTTTTCATTATCACTATCCAAAAGAAAATCTCATTTTCATCTTTGATGTTCATCTTGCTCAATTGATAATTACTCTCCCGATGTTCCGATGCAAAATACCATAGCCATAGTATATAGTACCTACATTGTTGTTCTAAATAGGCCCGTGTACAGCACCTTGTATTAATAGATAGGTTCGTTTATATACCTACGTTGATATGTACATAGGAACACCTACATACATCAGTGCCGCAGCATTCAGGGCAACAAGCTATGGTCGAACAGATGATGTATAGACACAAAACGTGAATATTATGACAAAAAGTTGTAATTGACGTACTCGTATATTTAAAAAAAACACTCCCATTTTTTTCCTAACGCACCAAAAGAACTACTTAATAGTAAAAAGACTACTTTACTAAACTAATAGATTACTAGACTAGAACAGCTACTTCAAAGAGTAACGTCAAAAATCCATTTTCTGTAGAAAAGAAAGAATAGTTTATTGACGTGCATTATGACTGTACTCTCACTCTGATCACTATAATTAAAGTACATACTCATCTTAGCACTTTTCTATAAGATTTTCCAATAGGAAATAATTAACACGAGCTTCCGGTAGCGCTGTTGTCGTGGGTGTGAAATATTATAATGTAAGAATAAATATAGCATTTGATTATTTATTGAATTATAATTGTTAATTAGATCGATCACTATACACATTTAAGCTAATTAATATTATAACATCACATTACGCTTGTATTTCCCCGAAAGAGCAGGCAAAATAGTACACTCCCAGGTTTCACCAGTAACGTTTCCGTCCCACTATGGAATATGGGGTAGTACTTGACATATACTGAGTACAAACCCAATCTTCGTACTTCTATTAACATTATGATAATAAAACATGTATTTATGTAATAAAAACGAAAATAGTAAAACAAAAATTAAATTTAAATCATGTCACAAGGTAACCCAATAATTGCAAATGTATTATGTATCCACGAAATTATACCACGTATCGGTATAACATTACTCTTATTCCTTCTAGTGCCTCATGGACGATTCAGGTTGATAGCAAACAAAACATCAATTACCCTAAGTGGAGCAATTACTGGGCAGTGAAACCTGTAAATAAGCGATCTGTTACAGCGGCGGCGATAAGCGACAAACGATTTGCAAAAGCGAAGCGTTTATACCGAATAATGTGTTTCAACAAAAAAAAAAATTCGAGTGCATCGCTTTATGTCAAGTGTATATTATTATCAAGTTACAGGGAATGTGATGTGATCTATCACAGGATTAATTCGTTCATTCGTTCGCTCCTTCATCGTTCAGTAGTTCTTTATCTACGCTGTAAGATAAAGGAGCAAGTTATACAATAACCTCCCACATAAATGATATATTTGTCGATTAAATTATTTAAAAGTGTTATTAGCAGAGAACATAATACTAATGACTCATCGGTGACTGTTATGGTTTTAATGGTTCAGAAGCTGACTGGGTTTGTTCTCTCTTACCATCGGAGTAGCCTTATGTGTGGACTGATCTGTATGAACAAAAAATATCTATCTTTGTAATAAAACATTAACGATAACATGTGTACATTTACTCTACCAATTGCACTGGCATGAGAATTTTAAATTATAGTGTGTTTAGAAATTTATTATAGTAATTAAAGTATCATGACCAAGACATAGTGACATTTGGGGGGGATAGCTGTCCTTTCCATGGAATCTCAAGCGAAACTACAAATATTAACCAGTTTTTTAATGACACCTACAAATCATAATTATAGATTTTGGTACTATATTATCAACTAAAATTTTTGAAAGGTTGTATTTCATTTGCTGTCTATTCTAATGTTTTTATGAAACCCAAAATTTTTCTTCGCCCTTTTTCTTCATAAAAATTATATAAGTCCATCGCTTATAAGCCCATAATGAGAAAAGTCATCGAAGCAATGTGCTCAAAACACACTACAATTTATGGCTTAATATTATAAATTTATAGAGCCACTTCTGCTTATTATTAAGTAAAAGCCCCTAATGCCACTCGGTCGGTAACGATAGGTTGCGTTTTCAAAGAAATACCTGCATAAAGTGACTTTCTAACTGTTTGAGTAAATTGCATATAATATCATCATTAACTCTGATCATTCCACTGCTGGACACGAAAGTGTCAGAATAAGACGGATTAACCAATAAATATGGAATTGTAATAAATATCCAGTTACAGTTTAGAGTAATAATCTCTTAAGACTCTCTTAAAAGAATTTACGGTCTTCGCACATCAAATGACCATTGGCAATAATAATAAAATGGATACTGAAACGATAGCCTCAAAAGCGTCCTGAAGGTAACAACCACCAGACCCAAGTTCTTAAAGGCACTGGGTGTAAAAATAACAGGATTAAAATCAATAAACCAAAACATTAATAATTAATAGACCATTAACGCAAGAGACTCAACTCAGACTTTTGTTTATTCAATACGATACCACTTGTAATACTCTATGTAACATAGGCGATAATAAACGGGTTCCAGTTATAGGTTTTCCATAACAATGAGGGACGTCTAGGGCATATTTCACGATTATATTGATATTGCGACACGCAGCAGCGTGTCTCGTGCCAAAATTATACGATGAAAAAATTGCGTAGGTACTGTGACGATTAACACTATAAAAAATAGGCTTTTTCTCTTGTTCTACCAGTTCCAAGCACCATTGGTGTAAGAAGTCTGAGCGGCAGCATTTGTAATTACAGTCTGATCAATCTCAACCATTTCCATCCAAAAAAAGAAGTTATTATGTCAAAAATCCGATGCTAACAGACCGCCTCATTTAACCTTTATGCCCTCCACTCACAACACTTATGTCAGTGTACGCAGAGATTGCACATACGAGATACAAACGGTTATATGACCCGACATCAATTAACGAATCATCGAAGTCGATGTTACAATCGACACAACGTTACAGCGCCCGCGCACGCCACGTGACCACCGAATATCGCAACAAAAACACAACAAGGCCACGCTTGCACTCCGTTCACTTACAGTTTCGTCCATCCCGTCCCGAGCAACGGTAAGACGTACGTGATGTGCGAATCGATTATTATTTATCGATAGTTTTAATCGATACCTTTCATTTGAATAACTAATAACACTTATTGTGGTGCAGATGTTTATTATGAATGGCCAAATCGCTGTTGAATCGATTGGGGTAACCGACCAAATTTCTATTACATTTAGTTACCTTACAAAGTTCCTTTAAAAAATAAGCTATATTATTAAAATTTTCAATACTGTTCCACAAAAAATAGTGACATTTCTTAATTTTTAATTAAATATAAATGTACAGAGCTGGACACATACATATAAATATTATTTCTAAATCAAATGAAACTCTATATAATATGAATTAATTTGATTATATTATTATTCGATCGTACAAAAATATAAGGGGCCATATTTGGACTGCAATCAGCATTTTCAATCCAGGCACAAATTTAAAGGTCGGACCAACGATTGAGGTGGAATACTAAGAATCATTCCCGAATATACATAGTATGTAGTCTGCGCTGCGACCGCGCTGCAATCGGCGGGAGCTCATGATGAAGGACCTTGTACAGGTCCGAAACTAGCCGAGCCATCCCGAAAAACGTACGTGAGTTAGGTCATAATAATCGTGAAAATAGCAACATATTTAGGACATCGTAACCGACTTGCCGAATCGATTTGATAGACGCAGGCGAGTGGCGCGCGACGCGGCTGGTAAAGTCAAGGTGAACTGGTCCTGCTTACAATCTTAAATGTTTCGCGAGTGCACAACAATTATCTGTTTACAACTACACGGTGGGGGAGATCGTGTTCCGCGGACGAGATGTTGCTCAAATTATAAGCATCTGTGTCTCATATAGACTTTTTTATTATCGCCAGTATTCACATATTAACAAGCAACGTGGACTAAATATGTAGATACTTTACGTAATTGTTACGTGGTATACAAGAATATTAAAATAGGGTTTGGAATTTCTGTGTTTTGTTTATTCGTTTCCCTATTACCGATGAAACATTTTAAGTGTCTCTTATAACTAAAACCCCCAACAACAAAAAAAAACAATTTTTGAACAAAAGCAAAACTAAAAATCGACAAAATATAATAGTAACAACATTGTAACTTTTGTACAGATACAAAAGATGTTATAAAACAGAAGTACATTTTTTTTAATATAACCACTGCAGGTGTACAGTTAATTTAAATTACATTTGACGTTTGATAGCCTTAAAGTAATAAACATATCTTACCAAACATTTTGCTTTAAAAAATGTTGTTATGGATGCAATAACTATTTCATTATCATCACACCGCCAAGTCCACTGCCTGAGATCGACCTCCCCTGAGGTCTCTGCCACCACTTGGCAATAGAAGTTTAGAAAAATGTAATGCCTCAGAGCACTTAAAGTAAGCTCTTTAACTTAACCCTTTGTTCGCGATGACGACGTTGGTATATCAAGGATCAAGAACGTTGACGAGATCTTTGATTGCAAGCATCGCCTCCAGAACAGCCATGATTGGGATACAGTTCCAGATTGGTCTAACAAATTTTAATTGGGGTGAGAACGAGCTTTTGTTCCGAGTCTGGTTGTAGTAACTATGTATATATATTATATATGTGTGCGTTTGTTTTTAAACAATACATCACAAGCTATAGCGGTAAAGGCAAACATGGCGAGGAAACCTACCCACACAACTTGACGCTTTGAAGTTGTCCACAAAGTTTTATATGTAGTACATAAACTTTGTCAAAAGGCAATTCGTAAGCGTGATAGATTATGGCGTTAAGCAATATTCCGAATAGAAGAGCCGTATCCAATTAACGAACAACAGAAGATATTGATATACGAAGTTATTAATATTGTAAGCAAAGTCGCCATATACATACATATATTAGTCAGATATCGCTTCAACAGTTACTCAATAGAGCTGCGACCGCGATTGAAAGAAGGGGGCGGGGGGGGCTGTTAGAAATTCAATTTACTTACAGCTGTCTCCGATCGCTTTCACAAAAACATTTTTTTTCTGACGTTAACAATTGATAAACGGAGATGTGTATTGTAATAGTGGAGAAAGATATTTAAGACACTGATTACACGAGACTAAAACTAATTAAAACCGTACCAGAGATTGGACACTTTTTTTAGCAAACACGCTTCTTTACAATACGGGAAGAAAGGTACGAAGATTTTCCATCGATTATTGTAATGATTACTCTTTTCTGATTCTAAGATAAAAGTGTGGTATACCCGAAGAAGCTATACTACCTTCCTCGCGCATACAACACTTCGCATAGGGAAGCCTGACAGAGACAATAATTTCCAAGCAATTGTAGCATTTAAATAATCATGAATTACGTAATAGTAATCACAAATCATTTGTACAGTAATGATGTGTGCTAAGTCACAAAGGCTGGACTATCCAAATAATAGTACGCAATATAGAACGCAACAAAGGAAAGAGAAATCGTGGAGAATGACTTCTATTTTCGCTACGTTGCCATTCTTCATACGCGATTCTAAGTTGTTTTACATTGTATAACATTTTTAACCAAAACAAAACGTCACAAAGAGTGAACATAGCAAATCTGTGATTCGCTACAACTTCACCTACAATATTCTACACAAACTTTCGAAAATCCACAAAGCAACGACATTTTCATAACACGAGTGTTTACTGAGAACCATCCAACGGAAAGTTCCAATTTTTACTAACCGACGATGAAACTTCACGAGAAAGAACACGTGGTATGCAAGTTTTTTTAAACCCAGTAAACATGGAGACGGCTTCCTAATAGTAAAAGCTCATCGCTCTTGGATATTAGTAAAACCAAAGGATGCCTTGACAAGTTTGACAGAAAACTACTCGAAGGAGTATGGAGAACACTCCGGAAATGGTTCGAAAACAGGGTCGAATTTTCAAACTATCGTTAAATGTAGCAATATAATGTCCGTTTGTATCTGGACATACATATATTATAGTAAGAATATATTGTGCAAAAAATAAAGATAACATTAGCTGCCCTGACAGTAACCATATTAGCCTATTACGCTGTCAGCGTTTAAAACGAAAATAACATAGAAATTATCGCCAAGCATGATCCCTACCAAATAGTAACTTATCACGTAATAAAAGAAATCTATAAAACCAGAAAGCAGGTTTGCGTTTTCGTATGCATACGTTTTAAATGGAATATCCAAAATCACTTTTGTTCAAATTTAGCATAGAAATAATTTTAGCTTCGGGAAAGGATACAGGATCATCATCAACATCATCGTCAGCCTTGATGTCCGCTCCTGGACCTCCCCTAATCAGATACAGGATACTATAGTGAAAAGTCGGGTAATAGATTGTAGTTAATTTTTCGCTCATTCCATTAACAAAGTCGTAAGAAATTTTAAGTAATTTAATTATACAGAAATATTTAGTCCCAAGAAAACATTCGCTAGCCGTGACATTTAATTACACCAGCGTAGTCTACCTATGAGCTAATGATTTATAGTGCTTTTGTACCTTTAGCATTAAACACTTTGTGCTATCCTTTGTGTGTATACTCAAAAATAAAAATAAAAAACATAATATCACGCCTGCAATGAGAGTGAAAGAGATAGGCAGAGGAGTGTGGTACACTCCCATGTTTCATCAGTTACGTTTACGTACGAAATTCTAAATTAGAAAAAAAACATAGTACCTGACCCGGGATTTCAAAACCAGGGCCTCCCAGTCGGCAGTCACGCTTGCAACCACTCGACCAACGAGGCAGTCTCCAATTTATTGCCAATTTGCCAATATTGAAGATGAAAATTCATTTAAGTCGAACGGCAAAAAATGATACCAGACCCTTATTACCAATATCAGAATAAGTAATTCAAAAACGGGTTTGCGCAGGTATCGCGCACAATTGAGTAAAACAGGTACAGAACAAAGACAATCGTTGAACAGATAGACAGAATCGATTCTCGCGATGGAAACACGACGCTTTTGGGAATCCCCGCAGGATTGCATGATTCCAGGTGAAACGAGCTTACTGAAGCTGTCACTGTAGACAGTCGCAAGGGTATTAAACTGTTAGATTTTGAAAAGCATATTCGGCTTGTTGGAAATAAAATCACAATTTGACGGTTAACAAAAAAGGTATTTTATTTGTAAGACAAGGCAAACGCGATAGTTTTTCCGTCGAACTACTTTTGGTTGGTCAAAAAATTTCAAAAACATCAAAAATCTTCTTAAGTATCTTTGCTAAAATAACTATGAAAGCTTAACACGTTTTTTTTGGTAAATTAAAATTTCATATACGTTCATCCATTCAGATTAGGAGCTATATCAAATAATCCCGAATCAATTTCGTCTGGCTGTCGACTATACTTAAGCTGAACCCCTGAAATTGATATTGATGAAATGAAATACGCAGATAGTTTTAAATTTACAGAAACACTACACAAGCAATATATTTATTAAACCAATTCATTTTATCAGCCTTTTTATTTCTAATAAGAAAAGTATATACTATGTATAACAACATAAATATTTAATATTAAAAATCGTATACACTTCTATGTATGCCAAATTTTTTGTTTTTTTTTTCAGCTAATCCAATGATGCACTAACCCTTTGCCGAGCAACACAGTAAAACGCGTAATACGTCAAATCATAAAAGACAATATTCCAGTACATATAAACAGCCCCATCCTTTCAGTTTCACTTATTCACTGAAGTGTACAATACTAAAACAAGGCAATATCCTCGAACGGAGGACCGCGAAAGTTCAGCGAGTAGGTACAGTCACAAATAGAAGTCACGCGTTTATATTAAATCGCGGGACTTGTCTTCGGTCGTCGCGTTAATTTCTGACAACTCGCATAAACCCGCCGCTTGTTGTTACAACGTGTTTTCAATATTAATTGCCTTTGAAACCAGTTATACGAAACTACGTCTAACTTGCGGCTTCGTTCATGTGGCAACAAATGTATGGCAGAAAATCTTTCATCTTGCAGTTCCCTCGTTTTGGGGTTGTTTAAAAATGAACTTTATACTCGTAGGTTGTTTGGTAATCCAATGATTAATTTTATTAATCGTGACTGCTAAGCCGGGGTTGTGGATTCGATTCTCACCCATAACAACCATTTGTGTGACAAATTCTTTGTTCAGATGCAAGAATGAATTTAGTCACTGATATAACTATGTAGTTTATCAGTTTTCTGACTATCGTGATACGAACTCTACCTGATTTCAAATTAAATGTGCGTGTCAGATATTGTAAGACGTTATAATTTAAGTATCATTCTCCGGTTACTAAGATTTAAACATGTTAGTATCACTTGCAAACGTAACAAACGGACAGAGTAATTTTACATGTTAATACGGACATTTTAATATTCCGTTTATAAATAGACCTTATTATATCAATCTAAATGTTGGATGATAGGGTAGTTTTTTCCGCACGAGACTCCACGAGAACTGGTCTGAACCTGTTCATCTACTGTTATTTCACTCAAATGTTATGTTCGTTTCTGTAGAACATTTAACGCTTCACAACACTATTATTGTTCATTGCACAAAGAATTTAGGACTTTATCACAAGCTGCATAAGATATTTTTTCGTTTGCAATAACACATTTTTCGTTGAAATGTATAGAACTTTGTTAACGTACCCGTCATAAAGCAAGTACAGCGCTACTCTTTAAGTGCTGGAGCAGCCTGGAGCGCGATGACTTGTTATCCTAATAATTGAATAATATGTAAAATAGCTGATTTATAAACGGTCCTTTATTAATTATTAGTAACACAAAATAGGCAAGCAATACTATTCTTCGCCATTATTATATCTTAGAAAATAATAATAATATATTATGGCAATTTTACATGCAGCCAACAACTGCGCGTGTGTGTATCTATATACATATACAAACTTTGTTAAATACATGCATCTATGTATGCCCAAATAATTATTACAAACGCAAACTAAGAACAAATACGTGTCCTCGTATACAAAAGTACCTAAATATGTTTCCAATAATTTGCTAAGAACTTTGATCCGCTGCGACCTCCACCTCCTCTGTTGTAGAAGTCGATAAACCCGCAACAACATTCAACGCGGAGCCTATTCACACTTCGTAGTACTATAAATTATAATAATATCCACGAACAGTGCAACAAAATAGATTTACGGCCGATTACTTTACGGAAAGGAAATTAAAAAGTTGTATTGTTATTAGTTTCAAGTTTGGAATGCTGGGGGTGTTGCCCTCTCGGAGTTGAGTGGACGGGAGCGCGCGTGGGCGAAGTTTTGTTTGCGAGGGACAACCTTCGAGCTTCGTTTGAACTGATCTCGTATTTTACCACCAGTGACATTATGATATTTCTGAAATATTTCAAAAGTATATAGTCTTTTCATTACTTTGTTAGGACATCAAATCTTTTATGGTTTCACTATTACGTATGGTTCTCCAAGCAAAATGAGATTTTTTTTTAATGAGACGAATTAACGAGATTGTCTTATAATTTTATGCTATGTATAATCTTACTTATAATTTGGTACTACATATGTAGTTTCATACAGAGTTTTATAGCGACATTGAGCGTGATGAAGACATGCCACTTGGTGACACGTCTTATCACTACGAACACAGGTGATATAGTATAAAAACTAAAAAGTATGTCACAAACGACACGTGACAAACAAATAATATCCATACTTGTATTTTATTACTAAATGTAAAATATGTTTGATATCGTAGCTAAATATATTCAGCACCTATATTGAGATAAGGATCGTAATAAAATAATTCTCTGTTATCTAATTTATTTAGGAGATTAGATTTAGTACCAGGTGTATGGCAATAGATTCGCCACCTATCCATGGGACTAAAACGTAACTGGCGAAACATTGGGATGTGCTACATTCCTCTGCCTAATCCTTCGGGGATTACAGGAGTGACGTTACGTTTTAATTTATTTATAATCCGCTACACCTTCCACCCTCAACGTGCTATAAGAATTGATGCTGATAGGAGCAATTATTTTTAAAGTAATTCTAAAATTATGAAAAAATCGTCATGACTAACGATTAACAAAAAAAAACAATATGCAATATTTCACGTTAAAAGCTAAAGGACTCTGTCATAATGTTACATTTAAATAAATAAAAAAAACACAACCCAAAGGCACTAAAAAGTTTATTTCCTTCAAATTGCTTATTAGGCGGCTTACACAACAATACAATTACTACGAACACGCGAAATTTCTTATCTACGACTCACCAGTACCAGCTAGCAGCCGGTGTTACAAAACCGTCGACAAAAAAAAATAACGCTACAAGCTTTCAAATGGATAGAGCCATCTATTTAGCATTTTTATCATACGTCGGCTAATTTGTGACAATGTTTAATAGGGCGATAGTTAAACGAACGAACAGTGAGCTAATGGTTCCGCAGTGTAACAAAGTTGCTCAGTAAACTGTTTCACTAAATTATTCATGTCCACTGTGCGACGCGTGTACCCACGTCGCTTCTTTCGTACCAAGCTCGTAACCGCTATTGAGGCCTTTAAAAATAGGTACAAATTACAGCCCGTGTGTCCTCAATGACGAGTAATTATAAGCGAATTAATTCTGAACTGAAAACACACGGGAAGGATATTGTTTAATTTCGTTTGTGATATTTAAAATATTTTCATATTATACACAAATGTTTTTATAAAGAATCGATACACCACTACCTTTCCCTGCTTTATATATAAATAAAAATGTACACCCTGCCCCAAGTCTTAATTAATGTTAACAAATTTCTAACTGGCATTTTAACCTTTATTTATTGTAATAGCAAACATAAATCGCAGTATTATGCAAAATAATATCATGTATTAATAACTAAAAAACTCTTGTTATTAAAAACCATATCTTCAAACATATGTACATCTAAAGTAATTTTATTCAGCAGTTTACCACATACATGCTATAATGTATTAATGCATATCAAATTCAGTATACATATATGTTAGGCATATTGTGGAGAGACATTATTATCTCAGGATAACCGATATTCAGGTTTTCGTCCAAAAAATCTTCAGCCGGCCGTGTGTTGCAACTTCCGTCGGTGTAGTTATGTTTGGCTCCGAAAATGACAACGTTGTATAAAATAAAGTGGTATGTAAATAATCCTCATCTTTTCTGGGTTTAAGCCAACTTTATCGGTCGTGGTCTGCCTGACTTATGGACTTCGATCTGGCGGCTGTCCGAACGCTGGACGGCGGAGGTCACGTGTATGTCGCCACAGCGCGGAACCGGGAGTAAATGTAGTGTAAGAGATAGCCGACATTATCCGGCTATAAATTTATATTGAACATTTCTTCTTGTTGAAGCTAGCCCAATAAAAAGTGAACTGCGTATAAAACAGTAGATATAGATGCGTGGGGAGCCAATAAAAGTAAGTAGGTATATTTTCAAAAATTGGACTGTTGGAAAAAGTAGTGGGTGTAGATTTATGCGGAAATATTTCAAAAATAATTCATAACCTCAAAATACACCAATAAACATACCCATTTAAAAATTATATACAGAAAAATTCCATTTAAAAGCAATCAAATTATACGACAATACATTTTTTAAAAATTATATACGACAATGCATTTTTTAAAAATTATATACGACAATACATTTTTTAAAACACAAAATGTAAATAACATTCAGTATTTAGGAGATCTCAAAAAAAATATTTACAATACAGAAAAATTTAAACAAATTATAAGATGTTGTGATTACCGCTAATTATAAGACAATGGTAAAAATAAGACTGACTGGTTATTTTATGAATAAAAGCTATCAAACTCTGAATAAAAACTATCATACTATCACTAACTGATAATCGTATTAGCAACTTACACCAACAACAATAGTCTTATTTCAACCTATAATCCTATTCGAGGTCGGCCGCAGATGTTCGTGGGCGACGGGCCTACTACCGTTTGCTACTCTCGTCACTTAAAAAAAGATTAAATCCATATTGTCCTTATCATCTTCCAAATTAACTACAGCCAGTCATTTGCTGTACAATAGACGTGACATCGAACCGAAGCGTAATCAGAGCTATCGTATCTTGTGTCTGATGCCTTTTGTGTCGTGTCTCTCGTCAATTGCGATATCCATCTGCAATGCCCGTATCAATCCCACCCTATTGTTTCCCATTAGGGTACCGTTTGATATTCTGACGACTCTCGTGTCTCTGTGTCCTATGTCTTGTCGATCGCGATTGTCATCTGCGATGTCAGTTTAAAGTTAGTCTTATTGTGCTGTATTAGCATATAGTTGGATCTTCTTCTTAGCGTGTCGATGACAAACACATTTTAAGTCCCTAGGTTTGTCATCGTGGTGAAAGGATTTGCCGATCAGCGTTGGGATTCGCTGATCGTTGCCCGGGGTGCGCCAGAACAG
>DWME01006773.1:0-13270 GCA_018244795.1 Parelbella ahira ahira
GGTGCGCGCCATGGATTTGAACCCAGGACCCCCGGAATGAGAGGCTGAATTCTTAACCACTAGGCTACCACTGCTTGGACTACTAACTGGACTATTGTACATAAAAATCCTATTATCATATATAACTTACAAAGATTTCACTTAAAATATTTTTAATTCCCCAATTTATACGTTTACCCAAATATAATACCTAAGAGTTTCATTAACGAACAACTCAACGATATAGCACCGTTATCTTTATTCCTACTATCCGGTTCGTAATCGAGTGAATATGTCCATGAACAGCACCATATAAGAATACCTGGCGTCTGGAAGAAAGCGCTCTTTTAGCAATTAGACCACCTTTACCTTGTCAATTTTTTTTAAGTTGCTTTATGTATTATTGTGTAGCATGCAATAAAATATTTATATACTACCCTCTTAATACAAAAATAGTGTGAAAATACTACATATAAAGCATATTTATTTAAAAGGACAAGGTATTTCAAGTGTAACATTGCCGTTCATTTGTCACAACAGTTGCTTCCCTGGTCTCCCACGCAGAGGGTTCTCACCCAGAGCGGCATTTGAATGATGAATTAACTTATCTCCACTAGCTCGGGGTGTTTGTGGAGAATATCTGTGTGTGTTTCCATGGTAGCCGTGTCACAGATATTTTCAGTGTAAGGGTGCCAAGTGCTAAGTGTTCAAGCATCGAAACCAAGTTTCGAAGAATTTCTTTCGATCAAAATCACAGAAAACCACTCGGTTAGCCGAATGCGGCTAATGCAGCTTCCAGCGATAGGGTTTTGTCACTATTTCGTTAATTTTGATAAGTTTTATGTTTGAACGTTATTGAGGTTGTTTTTTCAAAGTGTATATAAGTAGCATTCTATCCATGTCAAAAAACACGGGTGTATTTGTCACCCTTTTTTGTTGTTTATTAATACGTTGTTTTTTAACACAAATACCTCGAACACCAAACTAAATCAAGAACCTTCCATATTGGATATACAGGATACGATTTTAACGGTTGTAACTAAATGTACAGTTGTCAGCCTATTAATATCGTTATAGATAACGCCCTAACAATATATCCCTCATTGCACAATGATAGAACATCACCCGAAGGCTTTTTGTACATATCAATGTAATATGAACCTTAACGCCACACATAATAAGGTTTAAAGTGACATTGAGCGGCGAAACATAGAAAAACATGTATCTCCTTTCAACAACACAAAACCGAGAACTATACCGGGTGAAGTCACGAGCGACATAAATAACACCAAATCTCGAAATATATCAATGACGTACCAAACTGAACTCTAAATCCTTGCGCTTAAAGTTCATAACTATAACGATAATGATGAGATGTTCAGATGCGCGTGAGTGTAGAAAGCGCATTCATGCGCCTACGTACGAGTGAAAGGGAGACAGCATAATTCCTTTGAACGGTCAACAGACCGTCCGTGGAGTGGAGCGCCTATGATGGCGCATCCCGGTAACGGGATTGTCATGTCCAGCATCCCATACTGCAAGTTTGGGAACGACTGTTTCAAAAGTAACTTAAGCATAAAATCAAGTTTGCAAAAAAGTTTTAAACCTTTAGAACTGATAAACATTTATCGATATCTAGTGCAAAGTACCAATTATAAAAATTAACATTAATTATAAAATATGAAATAATTATTGGAATACACAAAGATTTTATTTACTGTAAACACCAAGATGTGAAAAACTAATAGAATTATTGTTATAATACATAACCAGAGATATGTATTCCCGGAATCCCGGGAATTTGCGAGTATTGGACGTCCAACACTTGCATTCTTTGTTTGGGACAACTTGAAACTGGGATGAATGGCGCATACGCGCAAATTCCAACCTCGTGATGTGTGAACGAGAGAGAGATAAGTCCTTCTCGCTCTGTGTTACCGTTACAGATAAAAAAATTGGCATCGACAATAGACCTTTTATTGCATTGATGACACAAAGGTAATTGTGGCCGATTCGGGCTAGTACAATGGGGTAAATATCAGCAATATAGCAGATAAGAGTATTTATATGAGGCCCGTAATAATGCCATGAACGATGCGTTTTTTTAACAATCACACAACAATACAGAAATGAAACGTTCGTTTTCTAAACGAAACCTCGCGTTCTATTAGACGAACTCAACGCAGATATTAGATACCAATCAATGTGAACGTTAAGTGGAACGCGGTGTAACTAAATAGGAAAAAAATATGACAAAAAGTCGATATTAATACTTATTACTTAAAAATATTGTAGACAACGTATAAAAGGATCGTGAATTTAATATGAGGTACGTGGTTAGAGGAGGTTATGAATTGACGTCAGCGAAAACGATAAAAAAAAAAAATTTGGTTATTTATTTTCAGTATTGTTTCCCCCTATTTCCCCATTCCTACGTCATGTATGTGAACACGTGAGGCATACGACCACAGCTATACGTCAGATACTTTATATACAATTGCCTAGAACATCCACATAGTTATTAACTACACAGTTGATTGAATATTTTATACGAAAAATTCATTCGCGGACATAAAAAATCTCCCAAACAGAAAAACACAAATAGAAATAGTCATACAATTTTTTCGTCTATTCCAGCGATATGTTTCCACAGCGACAGTTTTATTCGTCGCCGTAAATTGTTGGCGATTCATATCGCGAAGTAATTTCCTATACACGGCGCCATGTGCGCACCTTTGCTCGCGAAAATGGGTGAATTATTGTCACGTGTTTTTAGAGCACCCATTCCGGTCGTAGCAAAGAAAAATCTGAATGCTTACGTCTTTTTTTAGGGTAACGAAATTAACCAGCTGCTGGTTCTATTTTGGTCATAAAATGATAATTTTCAAACCTTTTCTTAACAATTTTATAATATATATGAAAACAATTGAATCTTGACAAATTTTGTCCAATGACAGCAGTAACAGCCTTATGTTTGATATTTCTTTGCCTGACATCGTAATCTGGTTTCAATTACTAGCAGGTTTCAATGATTTTATGACATTGTGTGTGTTTATAAGATAAAATGTCTCCTTACCACATCGAAATTGGAAAAATTGAAAATCCCTTCACCTCTAAGGTTAGAAATTAATTTAGCACGTTCCAAATTTTATATACCTAGGCATATACTCTTCTGTTTAATTATTATGACATATGTCATTGTAACCAATCATATTTTTAAAATGAACTTTAATATACTCGTAACTTCAAACGAAATTTCGCAGAGTCAATGAGCATTTTAAACCTTAAGACTGAGTATATAAGGATCAAAACCGATTGGATCCCACTTCGCCATAAGTTGCCACATCTAGCAGCAACAAACGATGTACGTATTCAAATCGCGAAGTAACTTCCTTCACGCGTTTACGCGCCGGCACCGGATATGGAAGATTTATTGTCATCACTCCATGGAGCTATGTGTGCCGTTCTAATGCGAAATTTTTCAAACATATCTATCTGCACATAATAAGCAAATTGGCAAGTTCTCGTACTTTTCAGGTTTCTGTTATTTTACAGAAAAATAAAAGTATATCAAACAAAGTGTATCAAAATGTTATTATTTATGCAGAGATTCTAAGCCTATTAGATCAGATATTGGATGATTGGGGAGTCAGAAGTCTTCGAAATCAGCCTGGGTGTGTACAGAGAGTGATGAGTATGGACGAAGCACATCAGGTCTGTAAAGATAAAGATGTCTGGCACTCGGAACTCTCTGCCTAACCACTAAGTGACAGGTACGATGGTACTAAAATACTTCCTTAATAAAAATATTTTAGTAAGGTAAGATATTGACGTGGAGTGGGACCCCCAAAAGCCCAACATATTAGAGTAACAATACTACGTTAGCATCGCGTGTAACCGTGAGAAAGCGGCCTGATTACTGTGTTCGACGGTAATCAAAGGCGCCGCGCGGGTCCTAATCGCCTTTATTTGAACTACACCCTACCCATAAAGCTTAATTCGTTATAAGATTATTTTTAGACGGCTAGCGTTGCGAACGTTACGTTTAATTAACAGAAATATGTAAGGGCTATGCAGTCGATTATTGATAACTAAAAGAACACAAAATATTTACAAAAAACAATTAAATAATATCAGGTCAACAAAACTGCTTTTGTCTCCTCAAATGTTTTTAAAAGTATTTTCCCACTAAGTAAGAAATTTCGATTCAGAGGGTAATAACATACAAAACGTAGTTTTACAAATCCATCGGTAATAATGAACAATGTGTTCCTGTGTAAAGTCTGAAATTCCACTACCAAATATTTCGTAAGTGTCTACATACGGTCTAACCAAGTTGGGTTCACCGAAAAACAATAAAGAACGACCTTGAATGAATTAAAAACTTTTCGGACTTGTCTGCAAAAAACCCTTATAAAAAACCGACATATAATTGAATCAAGATCAGCTGTAGTATATCAAAAGTAAAAAATAAATTGTAACTCTTCTTGATTATTCCATTTAACGTAAAACGCTGGCACGCATTTCGTGTGAAGCGCCTTTATCAATAACATCTCTCTATAGGCCTTTCATTAATCAAAAAAAGGGAGAACTAGTCATCATTAACTATTGATTCAAATTATCATGTAAGGGTTGTTTTCCACGTGTTTTATATAAGAAAGTAATACATATTTTATTGTATCCCAATCGATGAACAGATTCCATTTCCTACTAATATTAGGGTTTTTACAATTTGTGTACAAGTATATTTTTGTATCGTTGGAGTTTATTTGGGCAGTAGATAAATTATAAATCATACAATGAGAACCTGGGTGTATAATAACGGTGTAATATATAACTTTAGATTTTGTCCGGGGACATTATTATAATATGTTAGATTAGTTTATATTCATGTTGTGGTATTTAAGTGACATCCTTCTTTTTCTTGGTAGTAAACTGCAACATTAAATCTGTATGGACCAGTAACGTCTGGTGTAAATCCATTTATCTTATGTCTAACACCCCAGAGGTAGATCTCAATCAGATGTAAAATAATGATCAGCCAGTATATGAACCTGGACAGACTGGAACAGGACTTGCAAGTCGAAAATAGAATTTGAACTTTAGGACGCTAGACACTAACCAAAAAAAGGGTGTGCCCAGCGTTGAAACAATATAATTGAAGGTGATGATTATAGTAATGAACCAAAAATGCAAGTAAAAAAAAATCTAACATTTTTGGGCTTTAATTAACATTACAAAGATAACTGCTACATAATGGAAAATAAGATTACCTATTCTAAAACTGGAACCTACACAATTCTAAACCTAACGACGGTTATCTATGACGCTAACATTTCAGTGATGCGGCTGAATAAATTAATTTGGCACGCAGTCTCGTAGAGACGGGCGGGAACAGCTAAGCCATGCAATCAAACTGGGGCCTAAAGCCAGAGGTTTAGCTAGCCGGTTAGACGAGACGATCTGACGAACAAAGAACTCGCATCACACCGATTACATTAAAATGTTCATGTCGTAAATTTTTGCTTAATTATGTGCTTCTACTTCAAATATTCATGCCATGATATTATTAATAGGTCTCGAGGGTCTCGGAATAGAACAACTGTATATTTATAAGCTTTCTTTCAGACCAAACAAGACTGAAAAAGCACAAGAGCAGAAAAACGCAATGAAGAAAAAACCAAAAAACAAGAATAATACAAGACTTTACGAGAATTATCACCACTAAGAAACCATCCACACCAACAGTCCAACACCGTATCCACTAATGGGATGACAGAGTGACACTACGCCCGCCAACCTATTAGCTGGCCGTTAGTCGACGATAACATCGCTTCTCGATACCACGGACCGATAACATGTCACTAACCTGCGTCAAATGCTGTCGCAGGAAGAAATGTCCTATTAGCATCCATCTTCAACGATGGTTAAAATTTACAGCACAGATGTTTAAATGTTGTTTCTTCATTCTTCTTAAATTTCTTCGACGCATGAATGAGGAAATGGGTATAATATCCACCTAATGTGCTATGGACATGACAAATATATGAATAACTTGTTGCGGCTATAAACTGTCGTACGTATTCATAGAAGAAAGCTAGTTTAGAGATGCCATGAAGAGTCTGTACACAACTACTTAATTAGTAAGCCAGGCCGTATCTTAAAGATACCTTAGAGTTAAATTCCAAACGTTGAATAGTATAACAAAATAAATAGTTTAAAAAATCGCATGCAACAATTTCTTCCTAAATAGATTGAACAAAGAAACAGACAAAATCGATCTGTAACAGATCTGGAATTTGTAAATGTTATTATCTTAAAACACAAACATTGATAAGAAATGAATTCCTTAGCGCTATTTAATAGAGAGTATGAGAAAAATGCTTTGTTCGTCTCAAAGGTATTTTAATGCGGTAAAGATTGCAATCCAATTTCCGTCTGGACGTCCGATAGCGGAACGGTACTAGAATTTAATTGTGCAATTCCTGCTTATACGGCGAGGTCCTAATAATACCCTGACCTCTGGACGGAGGTGAGAACAAAGCGTTTATGGAGCACATGTGAAAAAGAAGAATGCACTTTCATTTAAGGTAATACGGCAGCTCACGGCACTTATACATGTAATAAAGGCCGATTGTATCTGTCTTCCGTGATGTCCCAAATATCAATGATTAACGATAGACAAAGAGACGAACAAAAAATACATCTATGGGTTAGTTTCGTTTCCTTGTATGTATGTGACCAGAGGTGTCCCAATAGTTTAGAATTCAACCACTGCTTTCGGGATCATAGATCCAAATTATAGTAAAGTCATTTTCATCAAAAATCCGCATTAAGATGCAGAGTTAGTTACTGTAACGGTAAAAGAAAACCTCTAAAAGAAAATCTTTGAGTCCTCCATAATATTCTTTAAAGCGTTTAAGTGCCAACAGTGGAACGATAATGGGTTGTTGATGTTGTTAATGATATCTATAAAAAATACATCGATATTTAAACTAAAATGCATGCTCAATGTTACAATACCGTGTAACGGACACCCGACAAGCGTAACTTAGAGTTGTTTGATAGAACCACAGCATTCGGATTGACGTGTTCCTACGTAATCCTGAACGAACCTAGCCGTGATCGCGGTATTCATTGCGTGAAAATGTTTGTAACTAAGTTACTAACTCACCGCTTTACAAAATTCGTACCGCAACTAAGAGTCTAAGTGTTCTTTTGAAAACAAGGTAGTATCTCGCCTGTAGTCATAGAACACTTCCACGTTACAGCAGTTACCTTTACGTCCCATCATTGAATAGGTGTTGAACCTATTGTCATACACCGAGCACAGATCCAGACTCCGACCCACTACTAGAAATTTTTACCCGAATAAAAAAAAATTACCAACACGAAAATCAAACCTGGGACCATTAGATCAAAAGTCACGTTTGCAACAACTCCACTAACGAGGCAAACAAATGGATCATTAACAAAAAAATCGATTATAAGCGCTAATAGAGGAATGTTTGTTCACCAACAAAGCAATCATTACAGATACCCGTACTAGTTCGCACCGAAACCGCACGGGAAGCGTGTGGTAGATAGGTAGATGACACTCACCCGCATCGACAATGTCACGTACTGCATATGGCCAGATGTGGTACAAAAAAGTCACATTGTACTCTTTGGATTATATGCACGCCCCGTAATTTGTTTTTATTTCCATGCATTTCCAAAAGAATGTTGTCTTTGTATAATTTTGGTATTTCAATCTAACAAACAAAAATGCTCACTATCTATATTTATAAATTGCAAGTACTTAAAGAGATCTGGATTGACATCGGAACCGCTTCAAAAACCGTCGCAAGAAATACTACGTAATTTTATGCAATCTCGTAGAGAAATCATCTGTACTGCCGGCGGATCTCGGTTCAGAGACTATTTGGTACTTATATGGAGTCCGCCTTCCTAAGATCGCTATCTGACCTTTCGACCTTCTGTGTGATGTTTGCGAATTTGAAATACCTACCAAGCCTATATCTGTTTTATTTACTACAGTGTGTATGAGTACATATTAGGTTATCACAATGTATGTACCTATATGTGTATCTTCATATTTGACGTTACATGATATCTGCTTACCTATTTATGTTTGTTATCACACCCCAGTTACTGTTATCCAAAAATACATAACCTCATTATATATGTATAATAATTTAGTACTGATTTGGCAAATATTCACGGTCATTTTAATTATGTTAATTGGATTTTACGGCCCAAATTTTATCACTGATTGTTTCTTGACATCCGCTCCAACACGGCCATAGCTAACTAAAATAAAGCATCTCATTCCCGGTGGTATTTGTCCACATCCATAATTGTCCATGGAAGTTGATCAATGGGTTCCAGGTGAACTACATGATCTACCATTACTTTTTTTACAATAAAATAATTTAGATAATATTCTCTCGTTTCTTTTGGTCACATTTTACTATTCCATCGTAAATTTAGTTTTCCATAACACATACTAACATAACTGGCGTAACAACTGACTTCTCCAAATGAAGATGGTAATAAATATCTAAGAACTCTAAAAATCAAGATGGAAACGTTGACTTGCACGTTTTTGCTGATTCGATTAAGCTGCTAAGTGGGAAAGGCAGGAATCCTTTTTATCAAAAGGTCCTTTACCTTTTACCTTAGAAAGGGTTAAATTGAGAAAAACCGGAATACCATTAATCAAAGCGTAAAGAACGGAACGCGAGATTCAAAAATGTTGGCGTCCATTCTTCATACCGTTGACGGTAGAATTTTTTCTATGAACATTAAATCACTTGTCTTCACCCGCCGCGTGGGGTCCGAATAACACGTGGGACAATATAGCCCCTTGGCACACCCCTCTAATAAACTCCAATCTAACTTGACCTACGTTGCCCCCCTTTTCCAAAACCCAACAGGTGAGTTAAGAGAGACAGTTGCCGCGGATGCAGTTCAAGTTACAATAGTCGCGTGCTAGTAACAGATGTTCGTATCGACTAAGTCTTTTGAAGTAGTTCGTTTCACAGCGCACAGTTTACGTGATCTATGTACATGTGTTGTTTTTTTTTCTTTTTTCGACGGAGGGTTGCGTCCGAAGATGTTTTAAACATTGCTTGTTATTGAGACTGGTTCTGTCTTTTTACTTTGAGAGGAAAGAAAATACTGCGTAAACTGTTAAGGACATGTTTTTGATCTGAAAGTATGTAATAGCAACTTTATCAAACTTCATGCGTTACTTATCTCGTTTCACTGTTTTATTTAATACAGAATGTGTCAAATTATAATTAAATTGAGCATTTGTAAAATTATATTATGGTGGTATGTCGGCGTTGACTGCAGGATGTGATATGATGTCTATGATGATATGAAAAACTTTTCATTGTAACAATTATTCGGTACTTCTCCTGGGAACTGATTTTGAATGCCAAGACTTAATGAGTGTCTACCAATCACTTCATACAAAATATCCCCAATATAAGTACTGCTCAAAAAAAATTATTTAAATGTATTTGTTATTATCGTCGACAGCTAAACTTTTGAAAACCATAAATTGTTGGAAGAATTCAGTGTTATAATAGCTTGAAAATAATAAACGGGTGGGTCATACACAATGTTGGGTAGTTAAAGAATAAAAAACAATGCCTTGAAAACTCCCCTGTTATCCTTACTTACATCAAAAACACCACATCACCACTTATTTTACATAAATATTGCACAAAATTTTAATAACAATGCCAATCAAATCCCATGGCGTTCTTTGAAGGGCAGAAAATCCTGCGATGCATTTTGGAGTTGCTCGATCAGAAAACATCCCATTAAGTAATTTTTTCTGCCGAAGTTTAATGTCGAGGGTTGCATCCATATGGGACTGTGGGATTTGTTAATCCCGGTATCACGAACCCCAAAACAGTCACTAACACGTCCACAAAAAGCATATTATTACACGGGGTTTCTGTAGATTTCATCCCTAAGCTGGACAAGGCAGCTGCCTTCAATGCACCGTGCCTTGAAACCCCAAATGCAATATTGTGTAGTAATAATAAATTTCAAAGACAAGGTACTTTTCGTTGGGGTGACGTAGTAAGGGTTGATTATCGGCTCGTTTTCGGTACATTCCCCGAAACTAATGTCTTTGTGATACGTTGCACAACGGTTCCTTCTGGATCACTGGTTTAAATCTCGTTATTGGAATATAAAGGTGATTACAACGAAACGAAGTGTTGAGCTAAATTTGAAAATGTATCGAAGATAATAACTTTATAATTTGTCACAAAACAATCCCCAATCTTTAGTGTTATGGATATTTTATTGGAAGCAGATCATACTGATAGATAGTTGATAAGTATTAAACGGCGGATTTGATTGACCTGATGAATGCTATTGGGAAAATTTCAACAAGACACGTTTAACCCGTAGAACATGCGGAGGCTTTAGTGCTTCCGACAAGATTCAATATTGTCATTTTTTTGCAGGCATTATTATGCAATATTAAATGTTCCTATTAATTCATCTTTGTCAATTACAGTGAATTATATGTATTTTCCTATGAAACTTCACGTTGGCAGATAATGTGTTAGCTCAAATATTATATTTTCTCTCCACTGTTAAGCTGCTATGTTTTCTTCATTGTGTTAAATATTATATTTGACTTTATAGAATGACAATGTCTTATTTGTATGTTTTATATAGTTATTAGTCTTTTCGGCTGGTTATGACAAGCCTAATTCTTATTTTATAACAACGCATTTTTAGGTTTTATTTTTTTATCACAAGAAGAGTAAAATTTCATAAACAACTACCCACGCTGTTTACCGAATAACACATAGAAAAATAACCTCCTTAGACGCTTAAAAATTCTTACGTACTCAAAGACGAGAACTGGATTCAGTCCATTCAAGCAGACACCAATTAGCCTTGAACTGCCTCGCTCCTACATGGGCTCGAAATACTTGGTAATTGCGGGGATTGACTCACATTACGGATGGATCAAGTTATGTTGGGCGTACAACAATGAAGGTGTGAAAGGGGTTTAAATAAACACTCTTTTGTTGAGCGGACTCATGGTTGTAAGGACGCGTTGCGCAAATAGATTATGGTGTAAGCATTGTCGTTGAAACGGTCGCGGGACCTTTGTAAATGGGGGCCTTAAATACCAGATTTCAGTAAAGTACCTAAGGACCGAAGACAGCGGCGAAAGGAAATGAAACTAAAACAAAAGGAGAAAAGGAAATTGTTTCACTCTCTCGTTGTCTGCCCTCCTCGTTTTATAAAAATGAAAGAAATATAAATTTGTACTGTACTTGTATTGTGGCCTTCGCGGGTTGTTTTTTTTTTGATGGAAATAACACAGAAATTTTAAAATCTCTAAATAATACTAAGAAAACATTTCTTCTAACCCAGCGAGATCACTTTCTGTTAAACTCATATACTTATCTAACCGAATATTATATTTCTAATTAAAAAACAACTAGGTATGTTAAAAAAAAATATTATATTAAGTAAAAAGTTATTTGTTCGGCTTATATGCCAAGAAACACCACAGTTTTTTTGTTGATCGCTTACTATCAAAATCTTTTATATTTATAGTTTAACGAAATAAATGATTTACTTTATTCTTATATTTTTTTAATTCTTATAAATCTTTTCTGCTTTAAGGAACTTCGTGTCACGATAAAACAATAATAATAAAGTTAATTAAGTTTGTAAAATGTTAACTCTTTTAACATTATCAATTAACACACTCGTACGCTATTAAAAGTTTCATAACACGTACCTATATAGTTATAAAGCGCGAAGCTACCCAATACCCAAAACGGTAGACCCAAGTCAAGTACCTACGTAGTTCCTGTGAATAAGAGGGTTGGCTGGTATAATAACTCCACAGACATTATGGGCCATACCCCCGATTAGCATGTTATGATTTAATTAACATATAAATAGATTTCATACATTTTAATCCTGGGTTACTTTACAGAAATAGTGAATGTTCGTTTTATTTATAGACGGGTCAAGATAATATTTCAAACAGCCGTCGATCGAACGGTGATGACATAGAAATATAAATAAAAATATGCACGAACGAAATAAGTAGTAAAGTAAAAATAGGGTTGACATTTTTAATTTATTATTATCTTTTGTAAATTATGATGAGCAAATATAAAGAGTTCGTGTAAAGCGTGCTCTCGATCCAGCTTCATTAAAGGCTTCAGGAGAGATTAAAGCGCTGAAACTATCCGCACTGTTACAACCGTTCGCAAAACAATCCCCGTACGAGTGGTGTAGGAGACCCCATAGTGGAATTTTCGCTCTCTGCACCCCATTGTTGCTAATGCGGAGCCGGAGCGCTTATGTTCTCTCGTACGTGAGCAAATTAAAACTTTTGAAGGGGAGCCAGCTAGGGCTGCCTAACGCTTCACACTGATGTGGGGTTGGCAGCCCTACCTTACTTTTCACCTGGTTTTAAATAAAATGATGAAACATAACACACAACTTCTAATAACAAAATGATTTAAATATACGTAATATCAGCTTACTTCGCTTCTTTTAAAATCAATTTCTGTCATGAAATAAAAAAAAATTCAATTTTAACAAAATATTCATTGGTAATGCTGTAAATTTAGAGAAACATTAAAAAAAACAATTGACAGTCATACCAAAATTCCAACCGAAAATTACAAAACAGTGTATCTAAAATATAGCGTTGGGTGAAATAATTTTATAAATGAATATGTCTATAACAAACTGAAAGTTGGCAACCCTATAACAATCTGCGCGCAGCACAGAGCGTTGTGCGCGTACGTTACGAACAAGGAACTCGGCGAATCGCGGCTCCAAGAAGCGAGGAAGCGTGCAATGATGGCGAAATTGGTGAATGAGAACAAAAATCTTTTTTTGTGTAAATCACTAAAGCGTAGAACATGTTTTCCTATTTGAGGAGTTATACCGAGCATAAAGGATTCTGGTGTGAACAGAGACAGGCTGTACAAAAAGCGCGAATAAAATACATTTTTCATTGAAAATTTTAATGTAGGGTTTCTGGATGAATAAAGAAAAATACTTTAAAAATCTCACCAATCAATCAAGATACGCACGCACCTACGTAGAAATGTACCGTGAATGTGAAAAGAGCATTTTTGTATTAAGACATTTATAATTTATATGAAATGCAGGTAGGTATATTATTGATGGCGTTACAACAAATTTTAGAATTTCTTAGATTTTGAGGCTTAGTATAGTGTACAAAAAGCATTGATGGCCTAGTAGAAATTAA
>DWME01006774.1:0-13269 GCA_018244795.1 Parelbella ahira ahira
AAACCGAATCAAATATGATCAGCTTCGCACTGTAGGAAAATTGAATGACAATTAAAGAAAACAACTCGCTAACAAGGAACATGCGGTTTATCCAAATTTTTAATGAACAATGTCAGGGGATTAGTGAGTCGCGTCATTGTTTTAATTAGCGATGTTTTAATATAAGAAATTCTCAGTCACAAACTGCTCAATTATTCATGATAATGCTACCAGTTTTAAGCGAAATAATAACGGGTTATAATAACGGTTTTAATTATATTATTTAATGAAAACCTTACTGACCAAGAATTCTTATTTTTCAGGTTGGCAGAACCAGTTCATTCAACAACTACCAACTCAAGCCGGCCAGACTACTTTAGATTATCAGGGGAATCATACACCTTATGCAACCTCACCGCATTATCAGGCCAACACCACATACACAGTCCAGAACGTAGCTACTACTTTCGATGTCACCAATAATACATACTATCAGACTGGTATACAAGCTGTTCCCACCCAGAGACCGCCATCTAATCGTGGAGCCTACACCCCAGTACCATCTCCAAGGGCGCCTCATTATACCGCCGAATACCAGCAGCAGTACGCACAACAAGCGCCTACACCTGGAGGTACCTCTGGTAACGATTCGCGACCGGCTTCTGCAGCCTCGTATCAGAGCTCAGTTCCAACATCCGCAGCGTCCGTTTATACTGTAAGTCAACCGAGTTATGAACGCACAGAGTACACTCCTGAACATTCAGAGGAATATAACAGTGGTGAAAACAGCACGGGGGATACAAATAATGACGGTGAGAGACAGGAACAAAACACACCTAATGGACAGCATTCGGGAAACGCCGAGCCTGGATACCTGCAGGGGAGCAACGGTCCGCGAGCTTCACTAGATTGTAACGGGTATCCGGGCGCTTATTCGAGCGGACAATATAGGGAAACTAATCAAGCGCAAAATCAAAATGACTGGCAGCAGCGTCAATGGCAACATAACCAAAGAATTCAAAATCAACAAATTCAAAACCAACAACAAATTCAGAATCAACAACAAATTCAAAATCAGCAACAGATTAATCAAATGCAAAACCAACAACAACAAATTCAGAATCAACAGCAACAGATACAAAGCCAGCAGCAGCAGCAATTGCAAAGCCATCAGCATCAAATGCAAAGCCAAATTCAAAATCATCAAAATCAGCAGATGCAAATGCAACAACAAAGACAAGAGGAGTCTGAACAACAAATGTTTTCGCAATCGGACAGGGTGAATTTGAACTCGAGACTGAAAACTATGATTTTGAATAAGCAGAACCATACAAGGGAAGGAACCAATACACCGCCAGATAAAGGCGATCCTGGCGAAGGACCGCCTCGAGGAATAGACGATAGAAAGGGCGTCATCACCGCCACCGATGACAGAAATACCACCGGTCATTTTTTATCGTATAGCCACCATCTCCGAGATAATTACCGCATAGGCGAACAGGGCTTTCCTGTCGCTGGTAATTATTCACAAAACATCCAAGCTTATAGCTCGGGTGAGATCGGAGGTGGTGGCCACCATGTATGGGAGGGGGGGACGGAAGTCTCGAGAATTTATGATAAACACAATTCGTCTAAGAACGTATCCAAAGCTTCTCAGAAATTACCTTCTTACGCAGACATGAGGGGACAATATGGTACTTATACAAACGTACCGTATGAAACGCAAAAATATGCAGAAGTTTACAGTAGTGATAGTTTTAGTTATAATCAACATGATAGTAAAGATTTCCAATCCAAAATGGTTATCGGACCAGTATCGGAAATGAATCAACAAAACTGCGCCACGACGCTAGATACGAACGCACAAAAAAGAGCTTATGATAGAGAAGGCTACGATGCCAAGTTTCGGCAACCGACACTTTTAATACCAAAGTTAGAAGCGCCAGATAATTATCAATATCAAAAGGATGACAAAATGAAGTTGGAACCTCAAAGGTCTATGAGCCAAACTTATCAAAATGATACTTCACTAACGAACCCTTACAGGGAGTATCAAAGTGCAACAATACCTAGAGCACCACAGGGTACCGTCCTTCCACCTATTTCTACAATTAAACAAGAAAACTTTGGGTCAAATTTACAAACCTATCCCAATTTTCAAAATTTCCCTTTTGAAAGAAAGCAAGATACAACTGAGATTTATTCACAGAATACCCGAACCCAAGATGGCGTTGGGTTTCAAAAGTATAATCGGAATTTTGATAACAAAACAAGTAAAGAAATTGATATTCGGTACAATTCAGGAACTACCAATCCGACCGATTCTAAGTTACCGTATTACATTGAACAAATAAAATCTGAGCATTCGCCACCAGGACATAAAATATATAAAAATATAAACTACGGTCCACCACGACATGAGCCATATAAGTTTTCGGGAGATGGAGGGCCAGTCGCTATTAGGAATGAAGTTGGATATTCCTGCTGTCGTCAAGGTTCGACAAAAAAACCTCCGCCAGAACATTTGAGGGATGGTGCATGCCCAGGACTGCAAACTAAAGACGAAATATTAGAAGACGATAGTGATTCAACTGATAAATCTGATTCTAAAAATCAAGCAAAGCCTGGCACTCCCGTTTTAGATGTCTTATCAAAAAGTCCAAAAGAAAATAAATTTAACTACTCGAAAGAATATTTGGATAACTTGGAAAGATTAAGAAATAACTCAAGAACCGAAGTTCCTGATTGCAATTGCTTCCCTGCCGACAAAAATCCACCTGAACCCGGCAGTTATTATACTCATCTGGGTAAAACTCTTTTTTAAAATTTTATATTTTAGACATTTATTCAGGCTACAAATGTATTTTACCATGGCTCTTTAATTATTACTCTATTTTAAACTGAAACGGAAACGGAAACTTTAAAAACCGTAAAATTACCTATCAACAAACGCGATAGTGTAATAAATCGTTAATATAAAGACTATCCATACAATATGAAGAAAGCTACAATAAGAATATAAAAGTCATTTCAAGTTAGTGTAAAAAATATTAACAAGTTCACCCTCTCATGGTTTCAGGTGCGGCGTCAACTTTATTGGAACTTCGAAAAGACCTGGAAACTCGTACAGGGTTGTCCGGAAAAGAGTTACGAATAGAAAAAATCTGTTACACGGGCAAGGAAGGGAAATCCGCTCAAGGCTGTCCGATGGCCAAATGGGTGAGTGTACGGATCCCAACACGTAATATCTATTACATTTTGATGTCTCATCAAATTGATGACGATGTTATATGGTAAATTTGCTGTAAAGATAGTATATGATCAAAATCTGCAACTCAATTGCAGAAAGTCAAATAATATAATCGTAACGTAACATCACGCCTGTAATCCCCAAAGGTGTAGGCAGAGGAGTGTAGTACACTCCTACATTTCAGCAGTTACGTTTAAGTCCCATGGAATAAGTGATAAGCCTATTGCCATACACCGGGCATGAATGCAGACTCCGAGTTACTACTAGAAATTCAAAATTAGAATAATCCAATAGTACTCGACCCGGGATTTGAACACAGGACTTCCCGATCGGCATTCGCGCTTGCAACCACTCGACCAACGACGCAGTCGTCATATTAATCGTCACGTAATCATGTAATCATCATCATCATCAATCATGTAATCGTTCATAATAAAATATGTGTTTTCTCTGATTCCTAAGCATGTAATCTTCCCTAGTAATAATTTTATTATATCTAGAGTTACACTATTCCATTACAGTTTTCACATTTTAAATTATTCATTACAGGTAATAAGACGAGCAAATTACACAGAAAAAGTACTAGTGGTTGTGAAATTCCGTAACGGACATAGGTGCGCTACATCATGGATAGTAGTGTGCTTGGTGGCGTGGGAGGGTATCCCCCAATCAGAAGCAGATCTGGACTACACATTGTTGTCCCACAAGCTTAACAGATACGGTCTGCCTACGACAAGGCGATGTGCTACTAACGAGAATAGAACTTGCGCTTGTCAAGGTACGTATAACTCAAGATATATTTTCAAATCCACGCTGCGAATACTTTTGCAATCGGACTGCTTTAATTTTAACTTTTATATACATGTATAACGCAGTATGTTGACCCTCAATGTTACAATTTGTTGGTACTTTAAAATCCTTACATATCGATGTCGATTTTCTTGTCGTCACAGGTCTAGATCCAGAGACGTGCGGCGCTTCTTACAGTTTCGGCTGTTCCTGGTCCATGTATTACAATGGATGCAAGTACGCCCGTTCGAAAACCGTCCGCAAGTTCCGACTTTCGGTCAAAACTGAGGAAAGCGAAATTGAAGAACGTATGAACGTCCTGGCGACTCTATTGAGCCCTCTGTACACGAATCTAGCACCAAAATCGTTTGAGAATCAGTGTCAGTTTGAGAAAGAAGCTTCCGATTGTCGACTAGGATTCAAACCTGGACGACCTTTCTCAGGTATGATTAGTTTTGACGCATCGCTTACTGTTAGATTTTTCTCTTATTAACATAACTTAATTATACATACATATAATGCCCGAAATCTGAAGTACTAGACATATAATTTCTAATATCACAGGTGTAACAGCTTGCATTGACTTCTGTGCTCACGCTCATCGAGACCTTCACAACATGAACAATGGCTGCACAGCCGTTGTAACCCTTGCTAAACATCGCAATCTCTCCAAGCCCTCTGATGAACAGCTACATGTACTTCCACTGTACGTCCTGGACACGACTGATGAATTTGGTTCCAAAGAAGGCCAAGAGGAAAAGATTAACAATGGGGCTTTAGAGGTCCTGGAAAAGTGAGTGGTGATGTACAAATTTTATATTTCAACAGTTATGAATCATAAATAGAAACTTATACAGCAACAAATTGAAATTATCAACAGTAATGAAGCAGTTATGTATTTTACATAAAATTAATAAGTTAATTCGTTTATAATTGTATTTATAATTAATTAATTATTCATTACTATTTCAGATATCCTATGGAAGTGCGAGTTCGATCGGTACCATTACAGCCTTGCAGACGGCACGGAAAGAAGCGAAAAGATGAAGAGAACAATACAGAAAATAACAATAATTCCACGAATCCTTCACAACAAAGTCCTAATAACCAGAAGAAATCACAGTGTAACAACCCAGCGCCGAGAACTCCTCAACCCAGCGATAACAGAAGTAATGCCAGTCCAAGAAGTCAAAGCAGTGCGTCACCACGAGCGACTACACCTGCGACACTAAATCAATCTAATCCTTCAGCATTTTCTAATAACACGCATTACAATTCTGCGTTCATTAATCCAAATATGCAACACCCAAATTCAGGTCTTATTAACGCAAATTTGAGTAATCCAGCGCTTCTTGACATGGCTTCGATGATCGACAATTTTACAGAGGCTCAATTACAAAGCAACCAAATTTCAAGTACTGTATTAGATTCACCATATAACCCATACGACCAAAGTTATAACATGCATCATCAGAATTCCCTATTTAATCCCAATCACGCCACGCCAATGTCAGACGGAAATTGCCAAACCTCTAACCCTAATCAATTGCCAAGCTTCGCATCGGGGTTACAAAAAAGAGAACAACAATATAACGCAGCATCTGTTGATCCATTAAATGCACCACAAAATCAGTGGGCTGACTTTGCGAACAATGGAATGTTCAATAATGTGGTAAAAGAAGATCCTGATTCAACCACAGCACATCTTAATATTCCTCCAAATAATTACAGTCCGGACTCTAACAGAAGCGAAACAAATTCTGATCAAATTCATCAAAAAAGCACCCCAGAAGCCGATAAACAAAATTTAGCCTCTGAAATACCTAAAATGCCAGAATTTGATATGCCAAATTCTCCGAGGCTTACAGAAATCTCTCAAAAATCACAAAGCACACCAGCATCACCAGCGCCATCTCAAGTTCCTGAACTAAAATCGCCTAATAATGACAGTATAAACACGACAGATATGCGGCGAAGTGTTTGGAAGTCGCCAGATTCAAAAAGTTGGGATCCATCAAAAGCTAAAGATCAAGCAAATGAAAACGAGCATGCATTATTTAGAGTACCTAAAGCAAGACCTCCTTCACGCTCTCAACACTTAAATGCTCCTGAAGGCATGGAAAATTCTACATTTTTAAAACCCTATCCCCCGTCTGATAGGCCGCATTTAACTCAAGGTTATGAACATAGAAGCCCATATGACAACAGAATAAATCCCGCTGCATCGCACACATCGTCACCACAAACGAATTATACAATAAGCCACGATGACTTAGGCCATCAGAACATGGCTCTGGTAAATAAACCTGTCCACGAATTTGCGGGTAATAACTTTCATCCAGTGAATCAAAGTAATTACGGAAACCAGGCTACTTTACAAGGATATGGTAATTATACTCAGGTACCTAATACTTACCCGTTTCCACCAAATCCTTATGGACATTATAATCCTTATGAAAACACTTACAGTGAATACAACAGTCTAGCATATTACAACGCCGAGAAATATAAAAGGGAAGAGTTGATAAGGAATTCACATTGTTATAATTCATATGGTTACCAATATAACCCCAATTTTGCTCCTAACTTTTACCAGAATCCAAGTTCAAACTGGTGTCAGACTTCACCAAATTGGTGTTTGTATCCTCCTCCATTTTCCATCCCTTACCCTCCAGAGCCTCCTAAAGCAGATCCTATAGGAGAAGTTACGGATGTGACTGAAAATTTAGATTGTTTCAAGGATAGTCAAATGGGTGGAGTGGCGATAGCGTTAGGACATGGCAGCGTTCTCTTCGAATGCGCAAAACATGAAATGCATTCAACCACAGCTGTTAGAAGTCCAAATAGAGTAAATCCAACTAGGATTTCCTTAGTGTTCTACCAACACAGAAACTTGAATCGTCCGAAACATGGTCTTGAAGAATGGGAAGAAAAAATGCGTTTGAAAAAATTGGGATTAAATCCTTCCACCCCCAGTACGCCAGGTCCCAACTCAAATTCAGCATCATCAGCATCCACGCCTGGCTCAGAACACCGCCAAACTCCAATGGCTGAAAAATGGAAAAATGCAGAGGACACGATTCCAGGAGGATATAGTTCTCTATCCGCTCTCGTGGAAGCTACTAACATCGCGAAGAAAAGCGGCCAAATAATGTTAAGAACTGATACTCAGACTACAATGTCTTGGACTACTCTTTTCCCGATGCATCCCTGCACTGTGACAGGCCCTTATCAAGAATCGGGCACCTGACACAAGCCCAGCCCTGCGGGCCAAAGTTCTTCCAAACGACGAATTGACGTCCCTTCCGTAGCTATGTAAGGTGTAAGTTGCCTTTCAATCTAGGTCTTCTAATAACGAAGTAGTATGACATTAAGTGTACTTTTTAAAACCGATTTGTAGTTCCTGGATTTATAGAAAAATAAGCTCTCGATTTTTCGACTGGTCCGGAGTTCCGATGAGAAATCCTTTTTGCATTTACATTGGAATTGAATGCAGTTTGTAACGATGTATTTTTCGAGGTGAACCGAGTGAGTTATATATCAAAGATGTAATTTAAGTTTTAATTTTTAATAGTGTTTATCCCATTTCAGCTAGTCTTATGTTACTGCGTTAGTACCGATCGTATCGTCTAAGTGACCGTATCATGTAGTTTTGTATATTGTCGTCTGTTTAGCCGCCGCCGGCCGCGGCCGCCGCGGTCGCGTCCTCACGCTCCGATGTAAAATAATGACGTTAGCTTATATTTTTCTGCATATTTTGTCGATTTATTCTAATTAAGCGCATAATTGAGATGTTATGCGGCACAATGATCTCATAAACTACTAACCTACGTATATTCGTTATTCAGAGCAAAGTACAAAACATCAGTTAACGAGCCGCGGGCAGACGGACGCGTTTGACGATCACGTATTATTGATATTTTTGTAACTTTGTCTGTGTATTAGTTATTTTATTGTAATTTTTATCACCATTCCTCAAGCCTTTCCTTTTGATTTGTTTTGGCATTTTTATTTTTATTAACGAAATCATTGAAACGATAGCGATACGTGCTATTACCTATGTATTTTACCACAGACATAATTGAGTGCTTTTTATTAGGTTAGGTGTGTGTATTTTTAACTTTTTAGAATATTTAACTTATTTATATTGTATTACGTGAATCATTATTATCGATCATTTTCTTTGTAATAATTTAGCGTTACGGTAGATATTAATATTTAATATATTTGCTTTATGACTTGACATTAAATTATTGGCAGTCGTGTTTGTGTGTTCAGGAGCCTTCTTTACGTTCAACTCGAGTGCCTGTGTCTGGCCCTACCAGACCTACTACTATATTGACTAAAACTGTTTCTGATGTTAAAAATGTGACCTTATTTGTATTAAGTGACTCTGTAATAAATTCATTCTTCTTATTTAGCGATGATGAAATTTTTTATAAAATACATTCACACAATAAAGAAAAATTAAAATAAAATACGTTTATAAGATAGGAATATTTGCAAAAATTCAGGCGCTTGGAAAGATTATAAAGTAGGCATATTATTGAAAATGAATGAGAACATACTGATGAATAGTTATTAATATATAATTAGGATAAGAAAAAGTTTGTTTTAAAGATTAAACTATTGATATAGTTTATATTTTTTACGTGTACGTATTTATTGAATGGTAAATTTATTGGGACGAACGTGAAATTATTTATAGGTAGAAGTTTTGGAGGACAAAACTTATAAAAACTAAGCAATAATAGACACCGGGGTCTATGTACATTGTAATGTAGGAGTGAAAAAATAATAATAATAATATTAAAATTAAAAACGAATGGTGCGATGTGTCGTCGATCTTATGGTGTTGCTTGTCGTTTGAGCTCTTACCGAATATTGCCTTGTCTGATATTATTTTGTATACGTCATTGGTTTCGCGCCAAGTATTCTTGCCATATTGTCGTCACTCGTCTCGTCAACTCATCTATTGTCAACTCATTATATGACAAGACATATCAAAGCAATCAATCGCATTCTTTTACCATTTTTGTTTAAGTTATGTTATTATTACGTAATTCGACATTAAATACGAGATTAAAAATGGATTTTGTTTTACTGTACGGGCAATATTTGTATCGGGCAAATGTGACTAGAACTGAATTTTAGAGTATTATTCATTTAGTCTTCGAGAACAGTTAAAGAAAAAAAAAACACTATTCTTAAATTAAGGTTCAGTTGCATTTGTTAAGTGATTTATTGTAATATGAAACTGCATTTTAACAAACATCAAATAAGATTAAATGAGATTTTGTAATTGAATAGAAATAACATGTCCGTATAAATTAATTATTCTAAAGATGAACTTTTTTTACAGTTTTGTATACATTTACGAATTAGAAATAATACTCAAAGGAAATTTTGAAAACGAATATCGGGATGAATTGTTCAAATGCAGTTTTGTAGGTTGTAAGGATAAAAATAAAAAAAAAATTGTTCAGTAGTGTCCTCGCATCGGTGTATCAATTAGGCCACTAGAACCTGTGATATCCATTGACTCACGAGTGCTTGTTTCTGGAGTGTCTCTTCAGTGTGGTTGGTCAGTCGCCGGCAAAATTTTTACGGTGCACTATATTACGGGCAGCTCCACATTTTATAGCTTTCGTAACGAAACCTTTCAATATATAACTCATAGATATAGCGCTGTCAATTGTGTTCCAAATTCAAAGTTTGTACTGAATGTTCGTAAAGCGATTGGGATGAAAGTAAATTCTCATTGTATACCAAAGAGTGGGCGATGGAAGTACATGGGGCCCGCGACAGACTTTAATGGAAGCATTTTGTTTTTCAAGAAGTATTGTCTGTTTTCAGTTTGTTTTTCAAAAGCATCAATGATAGCACATGACGTGCCTGACGTCACACAATAATCGTGCTCTCGCCGTAGAGTCGACTGACATTAGTCACTAGTGACCACGTAGCTTGTCCAATGGCAATTAATTTGTTGTGGTATTGCTAAAATCGAAGTGTAAGTTTAATTTCCTCGTTTGATACGGTAATGTCAGGGTAGTTTTATGCATGTCGATTCGCTGAATTCAACTAATAATGTAACCGGCGTCGAACGAAAGTGTTCATCGCAACGCCCACGACACGGAGACTGCCTGTATTTTTTTAAACGTCGATGAAAAAAACAAAGCACGATTCCTGTAACTTGTGTAATTGGTGATGTAATTTTGTGTTTATGTTTGTTTCTATTTAAATTGTGAATTGTAAAACCAAAAACGACCAGTATTTCGTGAACGTTGTAACCAAATGAAAAAATGATGTTTTTTGTTTGTGGCCGGTTGTGTGGGTTTGCCGATCTGGGAGTGTACGAAGTGTCGCGGGTTCGAGCCCGCTCGACGCGGACACAGTTACGACGAAACTATTGTGTAACAATATTTTATTGTCTTCTGCCAAAACAAAAGAATGTGTCATGTAAATAGAACTACCATTATTTATTAATATAATAATTTAAAAAAACATTGCGATTGTTTCATTTTTTAATAATGACGAGTTTTATTTTTCTTTCCACTTCCACTTTCCACTTTTATTTTTCTTGGTTGTATCTAAAATGGCACAGACACAAAATATACTCCAATATCATTATTAAACATCAAGTACTTTGATACATGTTGTGAATAAATGAAACTTATACAGTATGTACATCGAATCACAGAGCAGCTTAGCGGCAGAAATTACAAGTTTTAATGGTCCATAAACAAGACTTTGGACATTGCTTCGTATGACGCATAATCGTACATGTTGTGACACAAATAAATATTAATTTATTTTTATATTAATATTCTTGTACAAGTCTTCGTTCTTTAGGACTCATGATAATTCGAATCATTCTTATGAAAGGAAATTTAAGTGGCATTGTGCAACGATAAAAAGGTTATATAACAGAAAGGAGAAGGCAAGAGAGAATAGATGAAAATAGATTTTTACATGAAATAAAACCAACAAGTAGTTTGTGCCTCATTATTTATTTAACAAGGATACAAAAGTCAAACTTCAGTACAATTGAACTACGCTTACTTTCTCTATGATAAATAGACAAAGAAGTTATACAAAATATTTTTTTATATATTTATATAAGAAATATAATAAAATCTCAATACTACGTACTTAGTACAGATCCAATTTGGAAAAAAAGCTTTCATAGAAAATTTCAGTCTATGAAAAATTTCTTTCGAATAAATGGTAACTCTATATTTGTATAATAATTCGATTACATTTTATCAACTAAATAACTACTTTTGTATATATAAAAGAATCACATCAGGTGTGTAAGGATAGAGATTTTTAGCACTCTGCTCTCTGTCTATCCTGTGATGGACCTGGCGTGACGATATAAAAGTAATAAAGCTTATAATATAAAGGATGTTTAACAAATATGTAAATATCAGCTTAAATCAATTTAAGTACAAAAGCTCATAATAACTATAATTATATTTAATGTACAATGTAAAAATGTACAAAATACATTTTTTTAAATTTATTAGCGTTTTACGATTTGAGTACAAAACCTTGAGCACGTACATATATACATTTTTTGTGGTAATAAATTTCATAAAAGTCACTCTTTTTGTTTAGTTTCTAAAAAGAATACACTATGGTAGAGATTGGTAGAGCGGACTCTACTCTTTAAAACTTTACACCTAAAAATGGGACACAAATTGATTACCTTATCATAATACAATTCCTACAAGACGTATACCGATTTAGATCAAACGTAGCCTTTTGACACCTTTGCGTTTACAAATTAGAAATAATTGTTAAGAAATTTATTTTTTCTTTTAATTTACTTATATATGTTATATGTATTAATGAATAATTTTGACATTTTCTATACAAAAATTTGATACATAATTGAAAATAATACTTTGAAAAGAATTACAAGTTAAAATTTAAAAAGATTTCTTTTGACAATATGTTTGAAGTAGTATTAAGGCACCTTCATACCAATCCCTTTAAGTACAGATTAACTTAATTAAATTCTATATTAATTGAGCTTAACATTAGAAACAATTATATTGGAATGACATGACACCATCATAGACATTTACTTTTAAAAGTCCTTTGTGATATTTAATTTAAAAGACTGTAAGAGATTTAGTGAAAAGATAAAATATATATTCCATCCGACTGCTATTTTAATATCGTCTCAACATAATTAATTACACTGACGGCTCCATTATATCGACCTTTACTGAAAGGGCAATCTAACAAAAGACTTGCGATAAGACAACACAAAAGATAAAAACGAAAAGATAGTAAAGTTTATTACCTTATATTCTATCGGTATCTTTTCCCCGTTAACTGCGCGCTGGGGTGCGGGGCGCGGGGCGGTGCGCGGCGGTGCGCGGCGGTGCGCGGCGGTGCGCGGCGGTGCGCGTCAGTGGCGCATGGCGACGAGGATGTTGGTGAGCGCGGTGCGCGCGTCGCAGCGCGGCAGCCGCGCCAGCACGCCGCGCGCGCGCTCGATGTGCGCGCGCTGCAGCGCCTGCGTCTGCGCGATGCCGGGCCCCGCCACCACCGCGCGGTACAGCTGCCGCCGGACATGCGACGCGCGTCAATCAACTACTTACCTTGCTTGCTATTACAGCGCGACAGCCACATGCTGGCTACTCGTTACATTTATGATATTTTTTGTTTTATTTTGTGACAAAATTTCAAATTGCATGTGACTATAGTTAAGTTACTGTCCGTACTGGTGCGTCGAACGCGAGTGAGGAAGATGTGGGTAGGCAAAGTCAAATGAGGGAAAGGGAACATATTATCTATGTACCACCAAACACATATGCATCTACTAAGTTGCTCACTTTGTTCTATTATATTCCAATAGCCTTTATAGATATTCTGTTAATTATGAATTATAATAAGGGGCTGCAGCTTACACCAGTAATATTCAGCCTGAAATCTACTTAGAAAGTGAAAATGACTTGCATATTAACTGACCTATAATTGTACTAAGAAACAACTGGTTAACGAGCATTCCGGTTCCTCAACACTCACTGTTCTACGAAGAACTCTATATAACCGGAATAATAGCAATGTTAATAATAGCGGTTTGATGCAAAGCTGAGATCGAGTTCAGCGACTTGCTATGGGAGAGGCCACGTTCAGAAAAGTACAGGAACAGAATAATGATGATAATGATGATGATGATGATGATGATGATGATGATGATGATGATGATGATGATGATGATGATGATGATGATG
>DWME01006775.1:0-13268 GCA_018244795.1 Parelbella ahira ahira
GGCGCCGTTTTGCGTCCGTCTTTCCCGAATCGTACAACCTGGAATTGTTCAAAAAAAGAGTGAATAGGCGCTTTCTAGGCAAGCGTGCTACAACTTAGGCCGCATCTCGCTTTCCATCAAGTGGGACTGTGGCTAAATGCGAGCCTATTTCTACATAAAAAAGGCGCGACTGCCGATCGGGAGGTCCTGGGTTCAAATCCCGGGTTGAGTACTGTGGGATTTTTCTAATTTAGAATTTCCTAATTTTAATTTAGAAGTGACTCGGGAGTCTGGAGTTGTGCCCAGAGTATGGCAATAGGCTCACCACCTATTCCATGGGATTTAAAACGTCACTGGTGAAACATGGGAAGGTACTACATTCCTCTGCCCTGCCCTTCAGGGATTACAGGTGTGGAACATGGCAATAAGTTCACTACTTATTCCATAGTGGGACATAAAAATGTAACTGGTGAAAGGTGGTACTACTCTCCTCTGCCTCTCGCTTCTAGGTTTACAGGTGTGATGTTACAATTATTATTAAATTAAATGATATTGCACTCTGCTGACTATGTTTAATGTGTGCAACACTCCAATATAGAAATGTTTTGGAGGATACAAGTACAGGGATTGAAAAGGGTTTTATACTCAATTAAATACTTATAATAACAATATTTTCCCTTAAATCAACAGAACTCCTCTCATTCTGATAGAAGACCCATGTCCAACAATAGAATTATAAAAGAATTGACAAAGAACAAAAAAAATTAGGAGCAAAATCCAGTTTTAAAAGTGAGACATGCTATCCCTCCTTTAGTCTTTTACAAAGAGACTTTGTATTATATGAATCTTTATAATAAAAAAAAAAACAAACAAAAGTTTGTGTTTATTAGCTTCTGAATTATTGAAAATAATATAAATTGAAAATGATTCTGGAAAAATGCAATAAAAAAAAATTTTTTTTTTTAAATGATTCTGGAAAAATGCAATAAAAAAAATTTTTTTGTTTTTAAATGATTCTGGAAAAATGCAATAATTAATTTTAATATCTAAGCTTTGTACATCGTAAGCAATAAAAGAATTTATGAACTGATGAACTTAACATGAATCGTCACACCTGTAATCCCCAAAGGGTAAGTAGAAGATTATATTATATTCCCACATTTCACCAGTTACTCATATTTTTTATTTTCCATTTAATAAGTGGTTAGTCTATTACCATAGACCATGCACAGATCCAGACTCTGACCCACTACTAGAAATTTCTACTTGAAGGTCTAGGCTTCAAAATCCAATAGTATCAGACCCAGAATTCGATCCCAGAGCCTATATCAGTAGTCATGCTTTGCAACCATTCAACTAACTAGTGAACAATTTTATGGAAGAATTATTTATGAATAAAATGTTCTTTAAATAACTGTCTATCTTTTTTATAACTCTAGGCTCACATTACTTAGCATTCACATACTGGCCTAGAACATGTCTGTTTAATGTTGTATTTGAGTATTTACTTAACATCTCATGTTGAGTCTTAAATTACACCAGAAGAAACATGTTAGTAGGTTCATCTGTGTGGGTTAATAAATCTAATTTTTATATTCATGTTATTTTTATATAAAGGAAAGGTTATCTGGAGTTGTTAGACCTACACAATTATCAGCAATTATTATCTACTGAGCTACTAAAGTATATAACAGTAATTAAAGAAAATGTAATCCAATGATTTTTATGAATTCTTAAATTTGCATATGAATTCGATTCAATCTAGGTCAAATGTAAATACTTAAATTTTTATTAACATTTCTGAATGTACCACTTACTATTCAGTGAGATTGCAGTGAAATATGAGCCTATGGCTACAAAAAATTAAAAAAATTTCAATATGGATAGTGTTAGTAAAAAAATCTGACTTAATGTTCCTACTTTGTTCCTGTCAGGATGAAAATGTATACCAAATCGAAGTAAGCCTTAAAGCGAGTGATATCCACAATTTGGATTCACATAAGCTCCTCAAATGTAGTGCAACTATTTTGGATCTCGGCGATGGTGGAGTGTCCATACAGAACAATGAATACCAGTGCCATGATGCTGATATACCAACCAAAGTCGGAGAAGCTTCTCCCAATATGGAAGAGACCAGTGATGAAAGGCAGGGTGGCATAACTGAAGCAACATATGACTTGAAGCCGATACAACTGGACAATGAAATTCAGACAACAGCTGCTGTGAGTTCTTTCTACCTGTATACATTGAAACTCAAAGTTATATCTTCATAGTAAATAACCCTGAAACCAATTCACACTATAAATATTTATGTCGCTAGAAATTTATGATTGTAGAGACAATATAAAAGAGATATTCCATATCCAAATTTTTCTGCAATGTTTTCGTGAGATAGAACAGGTGACTTTTTAGTATCTGTGTTACTGATGGCAGAATTTGTGTTGGAGGTATTTTTGTGTGATAGTACTGCATTTAACATTTTGACTAATCATTACTTCTAACATTCAAAATATCATGTGTTTCATAATTATCATCATCATAATAGTGGCTGATGGTGTAAACAGAGTGGTGGTGTGTGTATTCTGTTTTTAAAGATGTAGTATTGTTATCCGATAGTATTTTGAAAATCTCTCATGTGTTATCTATATATTCTATTTGACAGCCTCGCTGGTCCAGTGGTTATAAGTGTAGTTGCTGAGCAAGAGGTCCTTGGTTAGATCCCAGGTTTAGCCAAAGTATTACTGGTTTTTTCTAACTTGAAATTAGTGCTCAGTTGCATGAGTAAGTCTGGAATTGAGCCTGAGTATCTGTATAGAACCGATAGCCACTGGAGCAGACGTGTTCTGGAGTGGAGACCGCGACTTGGCAAACATAGGTAGTAGCGTAGGTCACTCTCCAACTAGATGGAGTGACAATATACACAAAGTGGCTGGCAGTGGTTGGATGTGAAGAGCTGAAGATCGAGCTTAGTGATGTGCCATTGGAGAGGCCTATGTCCAGCAGTGCACGAAAGTGGGCTGATGATTATGATGATCTGTATAGGCTCACTCCCTGTTACATGAGACATATAAGTCAAATGTGGAGGTATTACATTGCTCTGCTACCCCTTTTGGGAAATACAAATACAATGTTATGTCTTCTAAAGTACATTTGTGTGGTCAGAAGACTTACAGGAAAGGAAACAAGAGAAACTGTGGGATATTAAAAACTTAATTAACAGAAATTGATGATGTGAATGTTAAGATATCCAATGACAATTACGACGATACTTACATGCAGTGAAATGATTAATTATTTATTGTATGTTTTATTGTTGGCAGAAATAACTTTCCTTGTGGTTATATTATGAAGCAGTATTGTGATCTATGTGTCACAGTGACTTAAATAAATCATCCAGGTCAAATAATTTGACACAGTAATGTCGAGTTCATGCAAGCTATAGCTATTTCAGCTGCGTAGTTGATGGGCTAGAGTACTTAAACACAGTAGAAGGATGAAGGGATATAGTTTGTCTCAAACATAGACTAGCGCATGCACTGTAAAGCTGTCTGATCTGGAATGAAGCCAGATTTTATTCAGATATAAATAGGCTGAAAAGTGGAATGACTTATAAAAAAATATCTTTGTCCATAACACATGCACTGTTTTACATGTAATAAAGCACTTGTAACTTCTTCACCACTTGTTACTGGAAACTTGCTTTATATTTCATTTTCATTCATATTACAGTTTTGTGCATCAGTTTTTGTAACATAACAATATAAAAAGCTATAACAATTGCTTAAGAGTTTCATTAGTTTTTAAATGAAACATGTAACTTTTTTGATATATTAGGTGGTTTCATATACACATATATATTACTATGTACTGTTATAAATCCAATGATAGGCTAATATATCTTTAGGATTTGAATTTTGTTTCATCCTAACTAGAAAATATTTGAGTATTATGTTGTTATATTGTGTTGTTCTATTTTAATAGAAGTACTAGAGAAATGAAGTCTAAGATTCACTCCATGGCCCTAGCTATACATTTTTACATTATGATAGATTTGAACGTGCTTAAGTGAGCTAAAACCACAAGTGGCCTATATAATACTCCTGTTAAGTAACTTGGAAGCATGTGCTAGAGATGTATGTCAAATAATTAAAAATAAAGTGTATAAAAATATATTGTAGGTTACATCTGGTGAACAGTTCATTGCTATACCCAGAGTACATCCTAGTGTACCATGCATAGGATGTTCCCAGCATGTCAATGTCAAAGCTGCAGGAGTAAATGAGCTAGCTAAACTGGCAGTGAAGCATCTGGACAAGCATGACCCCAATGTGAAACACTCTCTTGTTGCTGTTGTTGATATTGAGAGACAAGTTCAAGTAAGTTTGATTACTTTTGGCTCTTTGATTAAAAAACCCCAACTTTTGTAATACAAAAATGAATGAAAGTGAGAAAACTTATTTTTTTGTTGATGCAATCATATCAACATCTAAAAGATTCAGTACTTAATCTATGAAAATGAATTGTTAAAATCTATTTTTTAAAGTAAATATATAATTTTTTAAGAAATCCGGAAATGTGTTTATAAGGATTTTTGTTACAAAGCGTCCTTGATTATTTTATTTGTTAAAAGAACTTAAATTTTGTTTTAGGTTGTCAATGGTGTTCGGTATGTTTTAGTACTGATAGTGGATTACAATAAATGTATGACCGAAGTAACAGAAGCATGTGTTACAAAAACACCCTGCAAAGTATCAGTGCTGGAAAAGCCATGGGCTAGATTACCTAACGGCTCAAAATATCGAGCAATCATATCGAATAATTGTACTAGTGAATGGTTATTTGGGGATAATGGCGAAGTAGTTGATAACGATGGTAATAAAGAAAGTAATGATATTGCTGTAAATCCGTTTAGGAGTCTCAAAGATAATTCAAAGGACATCGTTAAATCCACACCTGATTATGATAAAATAGCTAACACAGGATCAGCTGATGAAATTTTAAAAGCTATACATAACACAGAGGTTCAATCGCAACAACACCACGAGGAAACGTTAACGACAGAAGAGTTGAAAAATTTAGAAGCACAAATTATTCCACATGATCAATTTTTTGAAAACAACATTCCAATAAATGTGGAGTCTACTACATCCGACATGTCTAATATTAATGTGCAATATATACCAAATGTCGAAACTGCAAAACACTATAGCGATAATTCAGTTCAGGTTAAACAAACAGCTGATGAAAATAAACCGAGAATGAGTGGTGATAAAAAAAAAGCAATCGAGGATTTGATTAACTTTTTCGATACTGCTGGCTTTGATCCAAAAGTAACAGAAGACACACAAAGAACAAAAAGAAGTTATGATCATGATTTGAAAGTTATGGCAATGGTAGAGAAATACAATAGGATCAAAAGAAATGTTGACAACGCACAATATGTGTATTCACTAGCACAGGTTATAGTCGATCATTTGAATGAAATGGACTTGGAAATAAAAACACGTAAACTACAAGATGTTATAACGGCAGAGGATGAAAAAGAAGGTTTTCAACAATACTATTATATACAAGCACGTGTTATAATTCCATGTGATAAAGCAGAATGTAAAAAACAAGATCAAATTAACAATATCTGCAATGGAATTATTGATCTTTCTTCCAGGAAAACTCCTCAAGTACTTAGTGCTTTTTGTTACGATGAGTCACAAGGAAAACATGGTATTGGTAAGTCTAAGTATATCCCTTTAGATGATCCACTGCTTAAAAAGTTATCTATACAAGCCCTTAAGGATATTGAGATGATGTCATCTCATCTAAATGCAATGAAAATTCACAAGATAGTTACTGCAAGTACGCAGAAAGCTTCGGGTGCTTTAACAAAAATCACATTCATTCTTATGTATACAGATTGTAAGAGAAATGTTTCTTTTGAAAAAAGGAAAAACTGTACAGTGTTAGAAGATCTAGGATCACAAATATGTTACGTACAAATACACGAAAGATGCAGTCTTAAAGGAAAGACTATAACACATTCTTGTACCGAAAGATTAATTGATGACACCTTTTCAGATTCTAATCAGCTTCAGGAAAGTGAAAAAAATGTTAAAGACCCTAAAGTTCTTGAAATGGTGAGAAAAGCTGTCCGATATTTGGATATGAAATGGAATAGATATAATAAACTAAAAGTTGTAGAAATACCGTCTGTTCGAACTCAAATTCTTGGGGGTCTTCTAACCTACATTGATTTTATCGTTGGGTATACAAATTGCTCTAATATTTATTCAAAACCTACAGATTACTGCCAATTAGTAGAAACTGAACGAATCCGAAAATGTCATGCAACACTATGGGAAAGACCATGGTTAAAAGATGACAGGCAGATGAATGTATCATGTGAGCGAGACGTTACTGCCAAAGACTTTGCAGAATTAAAAAAGTGGAGATGGCCTGACCTTGCTCCAGGAGAAGCATTAGGAGATCCTAATAATTTAATGCTTATAAAACTAGCAAATGAATCTCTTCAAACATATTTAAAGACAACGGGAAACAGTAAACCACATCGCTTGATAAAACTTAACCGAGCAACCGTTCAAAGTAATGCGGGGTTGTTAACAAAACTTTATTTCGAAATAGCGCCAGAAAACGATTTTCAAAATCCTATCGACTGCTATTCAGACGTGTGGGAAAGAGCTTGGTTACAAAGTAAAGATATACGAGTTTCATGCAATGTAGAAAATACTAAGTCTACAACAGAACAACACTTTGAAATAGCAACCGAAAGGCCTCGGCAGTCTTCTGGCATTAAGGTGGAGATGGAGGTGGATGCTAAAAATCCACAATACAAAGAATTGGCTGAAAAATCGTTGCGTAAGTTTCTTAAGACATCTAAAATAACTGAACCCTATAAGGTGGTAAAAGTAAATAAAGTTACCACCGAAGTTGTCACTGGATATCTTGTGAGAATTGATTTTAAGATATCCCGAACGAACTGTCTCCTGGACAACGATTTACATACAACTCTGCCCGATTGTATGGCTCATGATAATTTTAAAGAACACAAATGTCATTCAGAAATATTGATGCAGCCTTGGTTGGAGAAAGAAGAGATAACTGTATATTGTGATATAAGCAGCGAAAAAACAAATAAACGGTATAAGCGAAGTAGTCTTGGCGGAAGAATAGAAGCAGATGCCAATAATCCTAAATATATAGATTTAGCAAAGAAATCTCTGGCTCAGTTTATGCAGTCATCTGGGAGCACCCAATACTATCAAGTATCTAAAGTTGAAGAGGCTTCCGAGCAAATTGTTGAAGGCACTCTTACCAGAATAAAGTTCAAGATATCTCCAACAAACTGTGAATTGGGAAGAAGCATGCAACCGACTCTAAGTAATTGCCAGGTGCAGGAAGACTCTGTTGAAATCGACTGCAATGCAAGAATATGGTCACGACCTTGGTTAAATAAAGAAGAGATTACTGTTAAATGTAATACTGCAGATAATCCTATAGATGATCAAAGATCACATTCAATTAAAAAAAGAAGCACATTTGTTGGCGGTCCACAGAAGCAGGATCCTAAGAAAGAAAAATTTAAGCATTTGGCTCAAGAATCTCTTCGCAAGTATCAAAATTTGCAACAATGTCGAATCAAGCATGAGGTTTTGGAAGTGAAATCTGTAACATCCAAGGTAGTTTCCGGTGTCATCTATAAAATAGATTATACTGCCTCCGCTACTACTTGTCCCCTTAAAGTTCAAACATCCAAAAATTGTGTCTGCGATAAAGATAAAATATTTTACTGTCATGCAGAAATTTGGAGTCGACCGTGGTTGGGACCAAATGAAGTCAAAGTCTCTTGCGACGGTGATGGTAACGGAGATGAAAGTGACGAGGAGGACAGGGAAAAACGTGATACGTACTTAAGTGAACCGGTGCAGCGAAGTAAGAGAGAAATTGCACCTGATGATGAGTATGTCGATGACGATGTAAAGTTTTATTACGCTGACCGTGCTGTACAGCATATTAACGATAAATCTGACACAAAAAATTTACAGAAGTTAATATCCATACACGCTGTGCAAAGCAGCACTAATATGGGAAAGAACATGATAAGAATGTACATCGAAACAGCTTATACGTTTTGTATAAAACACGAAGACGAATCAGAACTGCACAAATGCGAAGAACTGAACGGCATGCAGCACAGATTATGCCTCGTGAGGTTGTGGCCGTCACCGGACGACGAGCTCGTAATCCAGGAGATATCTGTTGTATGCGATGATAGCAATGATTTTCAGAAGATAACCGGCTTATCGGTACAAGATCTAATCAAGGCATCCGTAGAAGAATTGGAAAGATCCTCGAAAATTAAGAACAAGATTATACACCAAGGAGAACTTTATGTGGTTCCAACTTTTGATTCCAGTATGCCCATCACCATGAGTTTCGTGGTCGCTTTTACTAACTGTACTAAAAATGTTGACTATTATAAAAGTTTCGAATGTCCCATTGATACGACAATTCCCGCAAAATCATGCGTTTCATACTTGTGGTTAGTTCCTAATAGTAGAACTATCCGAAAAGTGAGAGCTCAATGTGGTCCACCTCAGCTGAAGCGTAAAAAACGATCGGTTGGTTCCACCGATGATGATTACGAAATCATAAAGGAAATGGTTCAGGAATCTGTAGAAAAATTAGAAATGGCTTCGTCTCACAGATACAAACAGAGACTCATAGAGATAAATAGCTATTCAACAAAGTTAACATCTGGTAGAGTTACAACGATAGACTTCGACGTGGCATACACATCTTGCTTAAAATATGAATGGGTCGATAACATCACGAAATGTGAATTCTTAGAACATCTTCCGAGGAGGCATTGCATAGCTCATGTTTATGAGAGATTGTGGCATAATAACGGCCGGGATATTGATGTGAATTGTGAAGACGACGAGACGCCATTGGAAGCTCATATAGAATTTGAGAGTGCCGAAAACGCCATGCAACTGGCTAACGAAGCTTTGAAACATATAGAGGCAAAATATCCGCACCCACGTAAGCAGAAAGTCGTGAGGATATTCTCGTTAGAGAAACAGGTGATCGCTGGCATTCATTACAGAATGAAGGTCGAAGTCGGCTCGACTAATTGCTTTGCGTTGAGTACTAAAGACGATTGCGAGCTTGAGAAGGAGGCGAGCCACAACAAGTTTTGCCGCGTGAACATTTGGCTCCGACCTTGGACAGACCATCCGCCCAACTTCCGAGTATCATGCGACTACCAAGCGGGCGCGGCAACGGACCTGTACCGTCAGATTCAGGCCGGCCAATTGTTTACGAATTTTATCACCACTTACAGGCCCAATTACGAGAACGATCATGAAGAGATGATGAAACGGTATAAGATTTTCGAGGAAAACATTAATAAAATTCATGAGTTGAATGTTCATGAGCGTGGAACCGCTAAATATGCGGTGACTCAGTTCGCCGATCTCACTTACGAGGAGTTTAGTGCCCGGTACCTGGGCCTCAAGCCAAACAAGCAGGATCCTAACCAGATACCGATGAGAACAGCGACTATTCCTGACGTGACCGTGCCGGACAAGTTCGACTGGCGGGAGCACGGGGCGGTCACGGAGGTCAAGAATCAGGGGTCCTGCGGCAGCTGCTGGGCTTTCAGTGTCACCGGTGAGTTATCCTACTTCATTATCCATCAAGTTACTGTTACGATTATTCAATTATTGCGCACAGAGATGTCATATAATTTTCGACTTAATGTCCGTTTTATGAGTAACACCTTTTTTATTATGCAAATGATAATATAATTAAGGTAAACTATAAAACCACATAGAGTGATACTAATGTAATAAAACTAATATACCAAATTCTATTATTTATATTAGTCTATCAATATATTGATTTGCTAACGAGACCCGAGTTAACTTGAGGAATATTTCTCGTGAGTTTAGAAATGTTGCGTTCCTTATTCAATAAGATTTGTTTTTCTATTACAAAAGTTGACGCATACAATTTTTTTGTCGATATTTTAACAGTAACTGATAATTTTTATTATAATTCAATCTCACGTCTAACAATAAGATTGGTTTGCCGTAAATATACTGTTTTACAATTTTTATCCTCTACCTATTCCTTCGGGGAATACAAGCGTGATGTTACGTTTAATTTTTTGTTAGGTAACGTCGAGGGTCAGTGGAAGATAAAGCATGGGCAGCTATTGTCTCTGTCCGAGCAGGAGTTGGTGGACTGCGACAAGCTCGACGACGGCTGCAACGGCGGCTTGCCGGACAACGCCTACAGGTAACATTTATCAAACTACCCTCATTTAGTATTAATCGAAATTTTGACTGGTCATTGCTAGGAAAACTTTCTTTTTACTTGACACTGCAAATCGATGTTGCCGAGTCGATATCCCTGAAGATGGTCTATTTTAGGCCGAAACACGTGTTGGTTATGATATTTATGGAGGTGTCTACCATATATCGTATATCAGGCGCGTACCATTGTAATATAACTTTAACTTAATAGTTTAACTTAACTATTGATGTACAAGGATCTTTTGTTTTAAATTAATTTAACGAATCTTTTAATAGCTCTTGGGTATAATTTATCTTTACTTTACGTCTTTTAGTTTCTAGTCGCTTATGTTCCATCAGCTTTGTTATCTTTGAGAGCGCGTTATATAAATTAAACAGCCAGTTCTCTAGTTTTTGTTCATACGTTTTAAGTTTCATTTAGTTCAATGACAAACTGTCTAGAGGTACGTTTAAGGCTGGCTTGTTTAACCGGGTCTAAAATCTAGCCCTGTTTTGAAACTATTTCAGCAAATTATTGAAACAAATCGTGCAAATCTTTTTTGGCTTGAAATTAGTTTGACTTGTCCTAGTACAGACGAAATAGTTACATTAATTTTTGACTTCATATATTACTTACATCTTGAATAATTTAAATAGATATTGCATAATTTCCAAAGTGCATCATCGACTTGTTTACATTCTCGTCATCTGTTTACACCGATGACATAAACATTGGCCCCCGTGAATACATGAAACAAACAGCTAACTTATTGGAATTTCCTGCCCCTCATTAAACATTGTTTCGTACAACTACGATGAGAAAAACGTGTGCATGCAATGATGTAATTGGGTTTAACAATGTAACTGATGACACTCAGTGGGTCATTTTTTCTATTCTCACACCGAAGGTTGCACGCGGATGGTGCTGGAAATTTTCCTTAGGTTCTATAATGAACATTGCTAACGCCGGCCTGATATTTTATATTGTTAACAAGTTCTTATATTATACATCAAATTAATGAAACAGATTTCATAACACAGGTTTGATTTATTAATTTATTTGGACAGAAAACGTGTTTTGCAAAACGATACTATCGTCATCGCTATCGTCATCAGCCTATCTCAGTTCACTACTGGACATAGGCCTTCCCCGATGGCGTCGTCGTGCCCTGAACTCTGCTTGATAATATATTATACTCGTACTTATATTAAAAAGTCTAGACCTGTAGATCATAGTAGTTAGAAAAAATAATAAAAAATATTCTCGATCATACGAGGTTAAGTCTTATTAGATATTACAATTATTATTATTAGCATTTTAAGAGTGACGAGTAAAGATATGATTAGACAACGTCTAGTGATCTGTTTGCCCATTTGGTACATCCGCAAGATACAAAAGTATTTTTACCATTTGACGACTGTTAGCGAGAATTTTATTCGCGATCGAACTGCACTATCTATTTCCGTCCAGTTATTGGAATTCTGTTTTATCTAAACATTTCAGCTATACACCATCAAATGTATGTTATGTTCGCATGTTATTCTGTTAGAATATTCACGATAATTGAATGAATGTGCTCTTGCCACGTGATCGCTCTCTGAACAGAACCTTGGATTTATTTATTACTGAGTATTTCTTAAGAATTCTGAGTAATACATACTGATAATGTCAATGTTACTGAGGGTCCGTTAAACAAACAAAACGACTCATTAAAACCATCGATTGTGACTGTTGTGTGGAAGTCCGGTGGATTTCATGTTCGAGATTTTTCTTCCATGTCCCTACTTGAAATGAAAAATCATGGTGAAGTCAGTTAAACTTTCTTTGTTTGTACTGAGTAAGAATACAATAGACTTCGACATGATTAGCGCAGCGATGGAAATAAGTTCTAATAGGACGGACTCTATATAGGACTAGACCTATTAATATACGGATTAATATAAGACTACAGCGAGGGCTTTAAATCAAGTGACGTGCAAGCGTTTTGTAGTCTAATGATATAAAAATCGTTGGCAATTATTTGATTAAATCTAGAATCGTCTCGAACTTTCCAGAGCGATAGAGCAACTGGGCGGCCTCGAGACAGAGAACGACTATCCGTACGAAGGGGAGGACGATAAATGCGCGTTCAACAGATCCATGTCCAGGGTTCAGATCGCTGGCGCCGTCAACATCACCACCAACGAGACCGACATGGTGAAGTGGCTTGTGCAGAATGGACCTATATCTATTGGCAAGTATTCTTATTACTATTATATCTTCACAGCATGGCTAGAGGGTAGGCAGAACTGAAGTGCTTTTTCTATGTCTTGTATAACTACCTATTAATTATTATTATTCTGGTGAAGAAACTAGATTATTTTTCTCAGAACGCGTCAACATAAGACGCGTTGTTCATGCCGACAACTGTTAATTCTAAGTCGTCATATAACCCTACCGCTTTTAGTAAGGGGAGATTTTATTTGTGGTCATATTTTCGGTTTGTTCCTGGTATATTCCATCTTTATATTTTAAATATCACACTGTCTTTGCAATCTTCAGTGTGAAAACAAGTATAATTACACATATTGCATTGTATTTTTTAATAATAGATTTTCAGTACTTCTATCTTGAGTGAACAGGTCACATACTGACTTATAAGTTTTACTCCATTGCAGGTATAAACGCTAACGCCATGCAGTTCTACGTGGGCGGTGTGTCCCATCCGTGGAAGATGCTCTGCAGTCCGAAGAATCTGGATCACGGTGTGCTCATCGTAGGATATGGCGTCAAAGGTACCTGCACCTCACTTGTCGTTACTTCAACAAAATTTTTCATTAATTAAAATTCAAACTCAAAAGTCATTTATTCAAAAATGGTTCATTAAAACACTTTTTGTACGTCAAAATGAAACTATCGCCGCTTCGGAAGATACCTCGCTATGGAGAAGAAGCGGCGAAAGAAACTCCATAGGTGTGCTTAAGCATCTTTTAAAA
>DWME01006776.1:0-13268 GCA_018244795.1 Parelbella ahira ahira
GGCACCTATTTATTTATTTCTATTATGTATCGGTCTGGTACCGCTTAAGTCAACAATACGTTAGTTGTCCACGTCTCATAGACACACGTTATATTATTTTTACTAATGGACCAGTAGCGATCGAAATTCGATCGTAATACATAAAAAAATCAGTTTGAGCGATGTCTGGGTTCTTATGTCAACGCTTACATAAATATTTCCTCTGTGCTACTTATCGACAACAATCCGTCTCATGTCTGACATTGACAATGGAAACGTAAATAATAAATGGTTTATTTAATTCAATTTATGGTATTTGTAATACATATTACACATACATACATTTTAACATTCTGCACTCCTTCTCTATAACATCCAAAATTAAAAACTTTTAGTTTCTTCGAACGATTTACACAAATGAATCTTTAAATTTTAGAACGTTGGCATAGCTTTAAAAAGTTTGCTCACTCGCGAAGAGTTTCGTAATTTATGTTGTAATTAAGACTATAATGACTTCTTTGTTAGCGTGTTGTTCGGGTATTAAAAAAACAGAGATTCTGTATCTGTCCTCGTTTCACAGCCATCAAATTTCTTTAAATGTTGTGTTATCAACATGCATCACTTTGAATTTTCCTGTTATTATGCGTGAAAACACTTTGTTTTAATATTAAAAGGCAAGGTGTCAACAGGCAGTCGGCCCACGTGATGCTAAGTGGTTACCGTCGCCTTATACGTGGTCATTGATGCCACTCTTTTTATTCATTATTTGTAAAATAACATAGCATTAATATTCTTCTTTGTGACAGCCCGCACTTGACCAGTGGCAGACTGACCTTAACCCGTCTCATTACGAGAGGAGACCCATGTTCAACGATGAAAGAAAAGGAGTTGATGATGATGATGAAAAAAAATTTAGTAAATACAAACATCTTAACTGCGGTTATTGACATCGTTAAAAGCCTTTGAATCGCTTACATTTATGTTGACGGTTATAAAAGATATGTTTACATTTTGAGAGACACGTACATTTCATTATGTTTTTACGACGCCGTAATGGCATAATATCATTAGCTCCCGAATTTTCCCGCAGGAAAACAACAAAAGAATATATACATAATATATGATACCAAGTGGTTGGTATTCGGACGGTTTTAATAGGTTTTCTTCTCATTATACAGCATCAGCTTAAATTATTTTTTTTAATCCATAAACGTCTTGAGCGCTTTGAGTGAATTCACAGTAATCGGTCATTAAGTACGTTATTGTCGTGAAATTGCTATTTAAAATCGTTGTTTGCGTGTTAGGTACATGCGTTAATTTTTCTTGTGCATAGGGCTTTTCACTTGAGAAATTAGTTACACTAATAATGTCACGGTGGGTTTATTATTAATAAATAAATATATATAGATTTGATTTTACTCGAATGAGTACGTTGATATTCACTGATGGATGAGTTGAAAGCCTATGAAACAGGCGTGGCGACTACGAAGAGAGATAAATAAAGAAGAAGCACATTAGTTCTGTAAGGATAGAGATATTTTGCTGTACGTCTACCCCACAAAGGACCTGGCGTGATAATATATTAATAAGTTACGTAGACAATTTCTTTATCGTTATTATCACTACCACTTTTCTCTTGTTACTGTTACATATCCCATCGAAACGGTAATTGCTTAAAGTTAATATTAAGGGGACGATTTAATAATGAGTTCACGTAATATGTACCGATTGTATCACTAATATGTATCAAGTACGTGATACGTTTTCTCAGCGTTATGTTCGCAAATTCGTAACGTGCCCCCGTGAATTTCTTTATCGCAGCGTGTGTGTATAAGTGCCCCTTTAACTCGTATCCCGTTTATGGCCCCATAGTCAACCCACAGGATTTTCTCTTTGACTGCCACACTCGAGGTCGCTTCGGCAATTATTTACCCAAACCACCGGCGTCGTAATGGATTCTCCCCTTTTTGTTGCTGTGATTTTATTTTCGAGCGTCACTGGCTGGTTAATTTCAATTTGGTTTACGGAAGTTATGTATGTAGTTTTAATGTCAAGATGCCTCGTTGGTCGAGTGGTTGCAAACACGACTGCCGATCGGGAGGTCCTGGGTTCAAATCCCTGACTCAGAGTCTAGATATGTGCCCGGTGTATGTCAATAGGCTCACCGCCTATTCAATGGGGCGTAAACGTAACTGGTGAAACGTGGGAGTGTACTATACTCCCCTGTGTACCCCTTCGGGTATATTACGTGTACGTTACACGTCAAGATTTTTGAGTTGTGTCGCGATATTAATGACTTATAATTATATGGAGTGATGGTGGATGGTGATTGTGGCGGTGGTGATGCCACAGACGAAGTGCGAACTCGAAAAAGTGGGATTCGAATTTTGTAACATTTGGATTCGATTTTTAATGACTTTTTCAACGGTACAATTTTTACAATTTCGTTACAAAATGATATTTCTAAATAATTCTTTCGACGTTCCATATTTGCATTCGAACCCAACGTTGTTCAAGGACACCTTTCGGTTCAAAATAGGTTTAAACAAAACCGCGGTAGACAGAAGTGTTAAACACTAACGGTTGATAACGCGCGTTAACTTGCGATTTATTTTTGCTATATACATTTTATATGCTTTCTTTTTCTAGACAATTTTATCTTATCGTAAACCAATTATTACAGTAACGTGTCACTCGCTGTGAATATGACTATCACCACGTTGTCACGTGTAAGTTTATACTCCATAGTGTTTTCAATAACACAATCTGTACGTGCGGCCTCAATCACAACGAATTGAATTCGATCATTTCTAATCAACATCTTTTATAACCGTCGCTCTATAAATAAAAACAACAACACTCTTGAAACGACACAGCCTTGAAGTATTTATGTATATCGATTTATTTATTAACAGACGCATGCGTATCGAGTGACTATTGAATGTGAAAGAAGCATGTCAGGCCTGTGAGGATAGAGGTGTTTGGCACTCGGTGTTCTCTGTCTACCGCGTAAGGGACCCGACCCAACGATGTAGTAATAACATTCACCAACATGTGGATGTGCTAAAATGTATTCTTGGTTGATTTGACTATAAATAACTGAAGTAGCAACGCATCGCATGAACGCTAAGTGACGCGTTACGCATTTAGCGCGACGCAAATGTTTCGCTCCAGCCGATGCAGTACAAAAAAAAACGGTCACCGCGAGTTTCCTGCGAGACGCGAACTGCATTCTGGTGACCGTGCGTCGTCCCGTTAAAATGTACCGGGTAAAAGAGCGTCGTGAACAGAAAGTACTGTATTAATTTCATATCATTTCCTTCTATAATTACGTAAATCGGTTTAAATGGTTAATTTAAAGTGTATATTTAAAATAAGAAGTTGAATGTTCATAACCGTTAAATGCTTTTATCAAAGAATAGACCAGTTTCAAAGAAATACTTCCCTTCGCACATCGATATCTTATTTTAATATGAAGACTAGTTCTACCTCGATGAAAACCTCAGTCAGAAAGTACTCATATCCAAATTCTTTAATAATAGATATCCATACAAACGACTGATATTGTTAAATCTTGTACGTGTTTGCCCATTAGATCAAGTGTAGGCAACGAAATTTATCTCGATCGAAATTTTTCCTTTTGTCGTAAACACAGGCCCCACAACGCTTAATTTTGTAAGAAATTCGCCATCTTGTAACAAAAAAGTGTATACATCAATCAATCAATATAATCGTTTATTATTTACAACCCGTGCGCGATAACTTGAGACTTGCGTGATGACGTCACAGCGGCGTGTTTGTACAGTGAGAAAAATCCTACTATCAAATTTTTTTATCGATTGTAAGGGATTGTTGGCAACAGTATAGGTAACTGTATTTAAATTTTAAAAGGACCATATTTAATCTTGGAACGGATGCATATATGTACATATGTAAAGAGCACTTTAGTTCGAAAGTGTAAATTTAATCACTTTTGTTTAGCTCTCAATATCTTGTTCTGCAGACCGTACAAAGGGTATGTAATTAAGTTTTTTTCGCGTAAAATTTCATAATGTTTCGCTGACCGGATTCATGAGCCAGGGAAGGCCATGTCCGGTGCCGGGCCAAGTCGAGTTTTGTCCATATATGTTACCAGTATTATATAATGCAGTAATTATTGTACTATAGGACGTATCGTATGTACTCTCCACCCCAAACGCGTTGCGGTCGCCAGTAATAAGAAAGACCTTGGAAAGGTCGCAAATTACTCTACCTATCCTGAAAACAGTAACACATATTACGTAAATTAAACCGGTATAGTTTAATTATAGTCATTCTTTATACCCGGCGCGTAGAGTGATGTGTACAGAAGAAACACGTCAGGTCAGTGAGAATGGCGATAGTTTCTGACGTAACGATATAATAATCATTATTAGTGTGACTGTTTATTAATTATAATTAACGTTCTAACTTTAAGACTGTCGACGTTGAAACCTGTCGCTATAAAAATGTTGATAATCGCTTACAGACCGTTCGCAATAATAATAATAACAACGCAATGATAATAACGATATAATAGTTATTAGTGTGACTATTTATTAATTGACCTTATAATTTTAGACTGTCAACGTTGAAATCTGTCGCTGTAAAAAAATGACGAAAAAATCGCTTACAGACCGTTCGCAATACAAGCAGCCACTGAATGGCATCGCGACGCCAGCTCGTATATTTTTAAGCCGCGACAGTGTTGCGATGTGCTCATTAGACTTTGTCGGTACAAATTCTTGCCATAACACAGTTACGTTGGGAAGTAACGATTAGTGTCGACGGAAAATATCGTTTCAAAATAATGCAGATTTAAAAATATTTAACAATAGGAGGGTATAACATACCTACACGTAGTATTAAATGTATATTATTATATTATCACACCGGATTCCTTACTATGTAGGCAGAGAACAGCGAGTGCCAAATTCCTCTATGCTTGCAGACCTGACGGGCTTCGTCCATATTTTCACGATACCTTCAATAATATGTACATTTTTTTTCAATCCGCTTTCAATTGTAGGCACTAATAATATATGTACATTAATTGATTGTTATATTAATTTATTATCAACACTGTATTACATGGTTGTTTGCTGAGCTTCGTTCAGTGATAGATTAATGGAATTGACCTTAAATTAACATGACCATTAAACACTATTTGTATTAACAGTGGCCGGGCTATGTGGAAAATTTATCTCTCTTATCTGTGTTGACTGCCGCTGTGGAACGGCTAACTGGCGTGTCGTTATCAGATGCGCGTAGGGTTGACGGGTTATCTGATGCGGTTGCTATGTATCCGTCTTCATGTGATCGCCCTTCGTCAACTATTCACCAGCTCGGCTTATCTCGAAAGTATCTCGTGCCTTCTGACCTATCCGCAGTTTGAACGCGCTGTTCATTATTTATACATATTTTCCACTCACTTATTCCTCGGCTATAGTTTAGATAATCGCTGACGATGAACCTGAGTGTCCGAAAATGACGTTCGTGTGTGAACAGAGTTGATGATCGCAGACGAAGCACGTCAAATTTGGAAGGCAAAGAGACCTGGTTTGATGATGTAATAGAGATTCTTTACACTGGCTCAATTTCAGTTCTGTATATCATTCAAAATATTACAATTTAGGTCTCTTAATAAACATTTTATGATAGCGTTTCATGATCTCGTTCAACAAACCTTTATTCAATAATTAATGTCGTTTACAAGTTTGTTTGTAATTCGCCATTTGGGTCCTACTGAGACTCAATTAGATTAATTTAATCTCTTAAGATCTCCCTAATCGTTGAGTTCGGAGTAAAATGAACTTTACAGGAAACAAAAATATTAACAGCCCGTTTTCCGCTTATTGTAAAATCATCGTCATCGTCAATCATCGACATCATCATCAGCCAGTCTAAGTCTACTTCTGAAAACGCTTCCCCTGATATTATTTCCCATTTTTTCCCATAATCCCCATGCTGGGCATGCGGGTCGATGATCACAATGCACGGCTTCTCGTACTGCTTTTGCTGATGGCCGTTGACGGCCAGAAGAACATTTACTGCGAAATCAAGCTCAGTAATTGGTTGTTTTTCTTATTAAATTCACGTCATCGTTTGAGAGTTCTAGTATCGATTTCCAATATGCTATGTAGGTATCTACGTAGGTGATAAATTCAGTAGCACTTACATTAGCAGTGGGTACTTGTGTTTACCTTCTTAGCAACTACAATACCAAAGAAATCCTTGGCAAGTCTCATCATAGAGAGATACATAATATATTAAATCTAATCTACGGGTGGTAGATTTTAACCACCTGCCTTATCCTGTCGGGGAATATTCGCCGAAACTCTGAACTTGTACTGTTATACTACCTATGTCTACTAATATATCATTGATGTGTAATCAACTATATCGCTCATTTGTGAGAAGACTGCTAAGTTAAAAACTGGCTCTGTGTTGGAAATTACATTTATTCCATGATTATAATATCATTGTTCTCGCAAGTGGGCGATATGTGATGTTAGAAAGATGAATAATTACATGACACGCATGCCATTGCCATCCCACAGCTGGGCGCGGATCAACATACATAACTGTAAAGCGGGCGAAGGAACCTTGTCCTGAACATTGACATAGATAAATTAAGGTCTAATATTGAACAAAGCGAAAGGCGAAACCGTGAACCGATTAGTTACCAGTTACCTTATCACAGATATGAGACACGTGCCTCGTAATTACGTATGTGAGGTACACTGTTTGAATGTACAATAAGGGTTAGTCGTGATGTACTTCGTTAGGTAGGCGTCGTTATCAATTTAACGAGCGATTGTTCAGCTCTAGGACATAACTAGCTAGTCTATTAATTGATTGTTGTGTCAGGTAGTTCCCATCGGATTCGAATCATTCAATAATGTGATGTTTTTAACTAGTAATCTTGAGCTATTGGAGGAGCACGTGAAGTCTATGAGGTTAGAGATGTTTGGTATTCGGTGTCTCGTGTTTACCCCGTTTGGGAGCTGGCGTGACGACATAATAATAATTAAAACTATTGATAATAATAAGAAAAATATTTGATGTCATCTGCTGTTACGCTGGTTTCATACACTTATAGAAAATTAGGTTTTATTATTTCTGCCTACTCGTAATACCTGTACGCCTCGTATCCCTCACCCAGACTCCGGCACGGCCGACATCGTGCCACGTAAAATGTTTATTTTCACTCGATATGTGGGTCAATGTAAGTACGCGTGACTTCGCTCGTACTGCGGCTGTGCGTGTAACTCGATGGAATCAACTAGGCACCTCGCTACGATGACGTAATACCCAGGTACTGAAGTATCGAATAGGCGGAATCAGATAGCGGGGCAGAGAAGCAAGTCACAAGTTGATTTCTGCGGTTTATACATGTGTGTACACCGCACTGCACTCGAAGGGCCACGTGTGGACTATTATTAGATAAAAATCGTGTCTTGGTCGATGTGAATGTTATCTCACTCACGATGTGATGGTTTTTGCGAAAGAAAACTGCAGTATATTCGTTGAATGTATGTCATGAAACGATGCATGAAGTGTATACTTGAAGACAATGTCTTGATCAAAATGTACAAATCTGGACTCCGATACTCCCACTGGAGTAAACAACCAATCCATTACGCTTACCATCACATCATGCTTGTATTTATTTTAAGGGGTAGGCAGAGCGATGTGGTACACTCCCACGAATCACCACATACTATACGTCCCACCATGAAATCGGTGGTAAAACTATTTCCATAAAATTGATCATACTCCCACGACAATACTAAGTATGTACACCCTTTCCTTGGGTTATGCTGCGGCAATGAAAGATTTAATTAGTCATTATGTTAAGTACCATTTGTTTATTATTCTTTTTGTACCTAATTGCATCATTCTTTTGATAAACAATTGTATCTATCTCTATTCCTAAATCCACTTCAATTAAACTCGGCACTGATTTGCCGACCCGAGTGATACGGTACGTAAATTATATATTGTGCTTATCGATCGGCATTATGAGTATTAAAATGGATAGTACGATTAGATAATAGTGCAAATAGCAACCAAACGGGTCTCTCTCTCCCCCCCTCCCCCCACTCTCGCAATAATAACTGCTATTCGTTCAATGAATACATATTAATTTAACTATTCTTTCTCAGTACCTGCACTAGATATTCAGGTTTACGACGCTGAGGTTGTATATTAAGTGCTTGCTTAGGGATTTAGTCTGCGGAGCTCCCGGCGCCAACAGTTCAGTTCATTGAACCTGGAAAATAAGTCATGGAAAACGTGTTGGTATTATTACACTAAAATTTCTTCTATCAGATAGAAGGGTCAAAGTACCGCTACTGGTGACAAGTGGCAGTACTCGGTTAATTCGCCAAACCTTTCGGGGAAGTATGGACCTGATGTTCTGTGGATGGGAAAGTTTGCGAGCGCATTCATTTAATTGAGTAAATTGTAATAGAATTTACTTGAAATTTGTAATTCAATTTGCGGTTTTTTGGAACGAAATTCCTTAACGGGGCTTATGGGTAGGGCGATTTAGTAGAAATCGTCACGTAACGAAATGTCGTATGCTATGTATGTGTGCGCGCCTACTGCAGTCGCGAGCAGAAGTATTAGGCACTTCTATTTTTTATGCCTGAACAGTAAACGCTTGTGTAGTTATAAGCTTTATATGGTCATGCTCTTTTTAGTTTTACACGGGTTGTGTTTTATAAAAAGTCGACGTGTATGTTTCGTACGTACCTTCTTTGTTTTACGTAATAACAAAGTGAATTCGCGTTCCAGTCTCCCGCCTGGATATTAAAGCGGTCGTCGGTCGGTTTATGCAACGTGGGGCGAATGCACTTTGCCACCCCCCTACTCTACCCCCGGGGTTGTTCACCCTGTCCTTCCTACTACCTGCTCCCAACTAGAGCGTTACAATTTTTCTTTCTACTTTGTTGAATGGGGGAGCGGGAGTGTTCTACGCTTCTCGTCCCGAAGCTGAGCGCGGGGTTCCATTTTCACTTTCTCTTCCCAATACTGTGTTCCCTTTCTCCTTTACCGACTCCTTATAATAATACCCTACGGCTCCGTTCGTTTGTTTGTTTTCTTTGTTATTATTATTATCAAAGTTACTTTGTTCTCGCTTTTCATAAATAATTCAACAGTTACATCGTCGCTAAATATTTATGTTCCATTATGTCGATGTTAATTAGGTATGATAATATCCCTGGAAATGGTATTTAATGATGAATATTGAGTATTGTTCGAACGTCGCCATGTCTTTCAGTGTCGTCGATAGGTATTTTGTGATTTCTTGCATTAATATTTGACTATGTTAACACGCGGGAGGAGTGTCAATATCTTTTAAATTGACTGTAAAATCACGGATGTCGAGTGGTTGCAAGCGCGGCTGCCGATCGGGAGGTCTTGGGTTTAAATCCCAAGTAGGTACTATGAATTTTTCTAATTTAGAATTTCTAGTAGAGCCTCGGACTCTGGATCTGTGCCCGCTGTATGGCAATAGGTTAATCACCTATTCCGTGGGACCTAAACGTAACTGGTGAATCGTGGAAGTGTACCACATTTCTCTGCCTACCTCTAGGGATTGCAGGCGTGATGTTACGTTATGTTAAAAGTAACAATGATTAGCAATTTCTGAACCTAATTGAGAACTAGCTTACTGCAAAATGATTACATACGGTCGAGGACTACATTGGCGATAAAAACGGAAATCGTTTTATTTGCATAATTTATTATTTCACATAATTTACTACGACTATTAATTAAGTAAAAAATAATAATAATCGACAAATTTATCATTCCACTGTTGGAATATGGGTCTCCACTCATATTGAGAGGGTTAAGGCCATAGACTACCACGCTGGCCAATTGCGGGTTGGCAGCCTTCATAGACCTCATATTTTTTTTTATAAATTCTAAGGTGTGCAGGTTTCCTCGCGATGCTGTCCTTCACTGTTAGCAAGCGATATTTAAATGTAAAACGCAATTTGTAAAGAGTTTGCGCGCCATGGATTCGATCCTAGCAGCCCCGGAATGAGAGGCTGATTTCTCAACCACTAGGCTATCACTAGCTAATTATTTTGGCATTTTGCAAGCGCTATAAAACTAGTTCAAATAAAATTAAAGTAGCGTTTATTTAAAATTGTATATTATTATTTATTCATTAATTATGTATTAAATGCTATACATAATAAATTTCTATTCTGTTCTATAGTTGTGACGTAAGAACAACCAGCCTTGAACACGTAGTACTCTCGAAGATCTCGCTTATACTCTCGTCTGTTTAATATTTATGCTTTAATCTTACTCGATGGCTACAGCAATACTACCTGTATTTTGTATACAACATTACTGACATACAAGGTAAGTCTTAAGACCTGCGAGGATAAGAGATATTTAGCACTCGGTGCTCCCCCTACATACTCCTACATAGCCTACCCCCTAAGGGACCCGCCGTGAAGATATGTCTATATGTGTAATTAATAACGTCCAGCTTGGATTTGTCACCAAGCCTTGTCTTGTTAATTAATATGTTTTTGCGATAATTATGTCACGGGAAATTGTAGCATGATCGTTGTTAAATACTATTATTAATATTATTTGACACTGATTCACTGCTAGTCAAGTCTTTGAAACTGGCTTGCGTGTACGTAGGGAGTCATCAACGTGGAAGAAGCGTGGCAGCTCTGCAAAGATATAGAGACATTTTGGCACTCGTTGCCCTCTTCCTACCTGGCGTGGTGATATAATAATAAAAATTATTATCGTCGTTATACTCGTAGGTAGGTACTACTTGTACGAAATGATGTAAGACAGAAAATGTTTATAAATATACCTGGCTGTTGATAAATAATTAATTAATGACAATTGACGCTTACTTATTAATTATATAATTATCTACTGTAATGTTACATCTGTAAAGGCACATTTATAATGTTACATTCTGTAGTCTACATAGGTTTATTTAACCCGTAAGATAAAAATCGAACGTTTATCGTTTCGTAACAAATTCGATGCGACATTTCCAAGTACAATCGCCGTGCACTATACATACAACATAGTAAGTTATAAAGTCAATGACATTGTTTTCGTCTGTCGATATTGTTCTATGTCCCCGGCCGATATCCGCCGCGTTGTTTCGTTCGTTCTCATTTATATTCTCCATATCCTCCGTTTCGAACCTGTCATATTGAATCGTTCCCTCGTTCATCTTTAACCGAGATGAATCGAGATATGCCTATCTGATGGTACTCCTCCGTTTGTTTACATTGTGTCCATTTTGTACATAGGGTCAGTGACGATTGTATGTTATATATACTTAAGTACATATATACCATGTCGCATATGGTGTATGTCGGCACAATGTGTTGTTCATTCTTTGTTTTTTCTCTTTGACGAGAGCCATCTTTGTTTACGATGAGTATGAAATTTTTCGGTTGAATATGTATGCGGCGTTTCTATATTTAGTGAGGTAAAAACACATTGATGCAAAAAGTAAGAAAAATATGTATTAGGCTAGCAAGATAACAGGTAGTTAATCTGGATATTTTATGTTGATAAATTTCTCATCGTTTATAAATAGTATGAAACAAAGTCACATGGCAGCATCCGCCTGTCTGTCTGTTCATAAAAGATGACCCTGCGAAATGGATTTCATACGTATTTTATCAACAGATATGTAGAGTGCCGATTCCCGAGGGGCGCGTAAAATCCAGATAAACGGGTTGTACAGATTTGTCCGGTTTATAAAAATAAATACGAATCCTAAGAATCTGAAGTAATCCTTGCGCGGACAGCCAAACTGTATATGAAATGGATATGATAATCTATTTTTAAATAGTTGACATAATTAGTACATATATCTACTGAGATGAACCGGCGATAATAATGAATCATTTAAAAGTTGAATTTAGTCAGAATTTAATTCATTTTAAAAAGCAGAATCATTAAAAATGTTGAATTTAGTTGAGGAACTTGTACGGATAAATAATATACCTAATGCTCGTTAAGTAACTAAATACATGATTTACAAGTGCATAGTCTAGCTTTAGTATTTTTGCATAACTAAGTTGTTTGATATTTAGGTACGAGCCCGCGTTCCAACGCACTCAAGCTCTATTTTTGCGTGTAACGGAGCGGCGGGTCGACGGCTACTGTATAAGTCTTCCGGCGATACACTTGGGTATACGGAATACCTATTATACGTTTCTTTAGCTTACGTATAATACGACAACATGTGCGAAGCCGGGCCGGCTCCCAAGTATCTATTAAATATGAGCGTCAGGACCCTAAAGCAATTTGAATGGAAAACGGAAGTAAAAAAATCATGACACAATCTATGCTATCTTTTAAATTGTATCCATGATTATGGGTCCTTATTGGTCCTCTCCAGCAATTAGGAATATAATACATCGAAAGGTGATGATATGCATTTTTACTTTTTCACACTGAGTAACGTATTTCCAAAAAAGTGATGTAACCGTGACATTATTTGTTGTGAGCTTGTTTCATCTTTGCTTTGCTTCGTTTCATCATCATCATCATTATGAGCCTTCTCCCGTCCACTGCTGGGCGTAGGCCTCTCCAATGCGACGCCACTGAGTTCGACGAACCGCTTTTTACTAAATGAATATGATTACACGGTGCATATACCAAATTAATTTTTTTTTTAATTTTGTTGTCTGTCTGTCTCTCGGTTACCACTAATCTTTGGAACGGCTGGACCGATTTTGATGGGACTTTCACTCGCAGATAGCTAATGTAATAAGGAGTAATGTAAATGTAGAATTATAAAATAAAGTAATGTTGCAATGTCCAAGTACTGTCCAGTACCGCATAAATAACTAAAGTATGCGAACTGAACAATAACTTTTTTGTTCAACTCCATGCGGACGAAATCGCGGGCACAGCTATTTAATAATGTAACTGATGCGATAGCATCATTTGTTTCTAGTAATGTAGTATTCGCCTAAAATATCCGTGTACTCGGTCACGTAAGCGACGAACGCACGGTGTCTGTGCACGTTGACTACTGGTATGTTGAATGTTTTCCTTGTTTACCGAGCGGCGCAAGATGGATGAAACAAACATGTGTACGGTCTAATCAATTGCCGTCTAGCTATTATATTTTCATGGAGGCTCTACGCAATGAATCATCTTCGTAATCGACAAAAAAATTACATACATATCTATACATATCTATACACATATGTGCACATATCGTATCTAACAGTGGAACGATAAAAAAT
>DWME01006777.1:0-13266 GCA_018244795.1 Parelbella ahira ahira
TCTGCTGATTCCGAAGATGTATCTAACTAAATTTCGATAAAAATGTCAGATACGTCTTTTTTCCTTATGACGGCAGTTTATCACGATTTGGTTCCTTTTATAGGAATTATTGTAAAAATTTAATTAGCCGTAAGGGTGTTTTGATTACTTTATCAATATTTATATAATTTTATAGTCACACCAGGTCTTTTACAGGGTAGGTAGAGAGTCCCGAGTGCTATGTTTTCTATTCTTACAGGTCTATGTTGCTTCCTCTACATTCATCACAGTCCTGAAATACAAACTTGGATTTTGGGCAGTTAGTCATCTATTAATTAGTATTTGAAGTATAATTTTTAGTTTAATAGATAAAGGAGTGTAGCAAACTCCCACGATTTACCACTAATGTCATACGTCCCACCACAGAATAGGGAGGAAGCCTTTTGCTACACACCGTGCGTAAATCCAGACTCCGTGTTACCACTGGAAATTTGAAGTTACTGCACTAAACATATTAAAAGTTTAATCTGCACTCTAAGTTGTCTATACGGCAAGCGGGTGTTTCTCGAAGGCGCTTCAAATTGATAATTATACCCTTAGAGACAGTGTCGGCGTTACAACGCCGGTGCAAGGGTCAAACTCACTCGTTTTCTTTTTACACGACGATGTGCTATCACGTATATACAAACAAGCCATGCAGACCGTATGTCGACTCTTTAAACTGTTTGGATGTAGATTAAATATCTTTGTGAATATAAATAATTAAAAAATATTCGTAACATTTTTTAATTTTCCTAATTTTCGAATTCATCAAATCTCTAACCTATTGTGTAGCGCGGAGATTATGGGCAAAAACCCTCAAAAGGAGGCCTATGTGCAGCACTGGACTGAGACAGGCTGATGATGATGAGGACGATAATAACCTAAATGAGCACTTTCATAATCGTTTTATATTAATAATAAAATATTTTTTATGAAATTGAAGAACCATCGGATAATAAATAATTAATATAAACTGATTAAAATCTGTTAAAATTAAAATAATTATTGTAATTAAATACTGAGATATTGCATATCATAGTTTGGCAAATGTAACAATAAGTAAGTACTATAATTATTATAAAAGTAACAAATGAGCAATTAAATTTACTTATAACAAAGATTAAAAATGAAGCTCTGAGAACGTATCGAAATTATTATTCGACATAGAAACGACGTAGAAATACTTATGTATTAATCCCCCACGTCGTGTAAGTACGCTTAATGGATTTCAAGTCTTGATCATTGTAATATTCATCTCGATTTAAATTTCACATTCATCTATTTTACGAGCATCTCTCGGACGTCTTATCTCCTGATGATAAATAACTTACCACCCATCGAGAATGCTGCGATGGACCCTTTGTCCACTGATATAGGCCTTTTGAAAATCCCTCTCGTTGTCTGGAAGATTATAACTGCGGTTGTACAAATTGTCATTATGTTCTTGCATTAACTGATTAAAAATTTAATGCATTTGGAATTTATTCATTTTGAAATTACATTGGAATGTGTGCTTTGTTAGTTGCAGACTATAGCCTTAATATTTTTTATTCTTACAGTGACCTGTGTGCAACAGTGGAATAACTAAAGTGGTGATGATGATAACTATAATGATAATGATGATGATTATGTATCCATTGTGAAATTGTTGCAATTAACTCTTCTCGGATAATTATGTTCATTTATTTAAATACAATTACAATTCTAAAATGAATGTTACATATTTATGTAACATTCATTTTAGAATTGTACAGCATATACACGCTGGGTTCATAGAGTAAGTTAGGAATTTTCCGGCTTGATGTAATCAAGTTCAATCTTGTAGGAAGATTAAATAGATCGAATGTAAAGAGTTTGAAAATTAACACGAGGAACACAATATTGAAGGTTTAGTAAATAAAGGAAATTAATTAAAATTATATCAGTCTCATATGTGCGAGCAGAACTAACTTTATTATCCGTGTAAGTTCTTTGACAACTTACCCTGCTCTTCTTTGTGAACAATCGCAGGTTATTCATTTTAATCCCAGCACGTATTTTAATTTAATTACAATCTCTATAATATCTTGTCTCTTTCGAATATATTTAAGGACGTTATGCAGTTCAAACAGGTAAAAATAAATATATATGTTAAATTTTGTAGTTTAGTATTCTTTACAATGGGAGCAGAATAATTTTGTTCATTGTGTGGTGCATTTAAAATACGTGTGAACATTGATATTTTTTAACAGGCTGTATGAGAAATATCGGATCATAACCTTAACTCATTTGAGTACTATTTTTAATTATATCTACTATTATAATTAAAATTACTTTTCATCGAGATTTCTTTGACGACCTTAAAAAGGCAGGTGGTAGCGGGTGGATGAGATCTGCGAAGGATCGTGGCACCGTGGATCGTGTTGTGGCACGTCTTGGGAAAGGCCTATGCCAGCAGTGGTACGATAAAGGCTGATGTGATGGTGACGATGAAGTATTTTTCGTTCCTATTATCAATGTTAGACACATACATAGTGTGGTCAAAAGGTAGCATAAAGTACGTATTTATAGAGATATAATCAAACGTAAAAACTTCAATGACGTTTAAACTTTAAATGTAATTAATTGCGATCGAATTTCAACCACTGCTAGACAACTAGTTTTGATATAAATATGTGTTTAGTAGCAATTTATCTTCAATATAGCAGTATTAATGGACAACGTTCGTTAGATAAGCCTCAACGGAGGCTGGCTCGCTGATAGCCTGAAAGATGTAGAGTCGAGGGGATTATTATACAACCTTAGTAATATAGTTTGGCACAACAAATTTTATCATCAGTACCTACTCTTATTAATATTACTCTTATCACTATTATTCTGTGCTTTCTACTCACCCCGAAGAATACTTGGCATGATGAAATAATAATAATAGTAAAGACTTACTCGTTAACATTCAGCACTGTCTTTATGCTTGTACGCCGATTTCGGACACCTGATTCACATACGATAAGAACCGAATAACGCTTATATACAAAATGTCTGTTGTTTCTAAAACGAAAGCTTTTCAATGAGAAATAATCATTGCACCCTTACAATTATTATTACTTTGTCACGCCAGGTCACTTACGAGGTAGGCAGAGACAACAGAAGAAAGAATGAAGAGAGTGATGAATGTAAAGAAGCAGTTAGTATAGAAATACTTGCCACTTGGCGCTCCTTGCATATCCCGTATATTATATACATTTTTAGATACTACCATTTATACCTCTTTTTAAGATTTATTACAGTATAAAAGTAATCTTCGCCAGTAATAAAGGTACTTACGCATTGTTATATGCACTTAATGTCTGGAGCACGACCGGTATATTATCATTATGAAGGCAGCTCAAAGGTTGCTTTGGTGGGTTATTTGTAAAAGTGGTGGTATTACGCGAATGGGTTTCGAACGACTTTGCGAATACACCCCCAGTCTCAGCGCCTCGTAATCGCGGGCTTGGCTCTCACAATGAACTATCAAGCGCGTTTCATACTCTCGTTGAGTTTCTTGACTTAAGATACGAAGATACTCATAAATTTATTTATTTATCAGCTCTGTTTTATGAGAGATGTAAAATGGACTGACTCCGTTGCCCTGTCGTTAGTAAACCTGACTGTTGTACCGAGTGAGAACACAAGTATTTGTACTGTGTTTGTGTGTAGAAAATATCTATATGTATACATATGTAAATAGGTATCTATATGCATAAATGTTGTTTGGTAACTGACTGATTACCATAACTCTAGGTGTCTTGATGCTTACTTCGGGATCAGAAAGCGGTTTGTGATATCCAGAGATATGATTATTATTATTACTAAGTTACGAGTTTCATACAAGTGTTTATATGACACTATTAATTAACTCAAACTAAATTGGTTTAGTGGTAAACGATTCTGAAAGCTGAGCTGACAGTCGTACAATACATATGCAATAAATATATAAATATACAAAATAATTTGATCTCTTATCGTGTTGTGGAAGAAAAAGGCGACAAGTACTGAACAGTGGTATTCGGTTTAAAAACAAAGCAAAATTCAAGGCATATTCTTACTTATCACGACAATAAAATATCTAGTTGTGTAAAATTTCATTTGACCACGGATGTGTTACGAATACTGTGTTATTATTTTAATTAAACTAAAATCACTTATTTGTCTTTATCCTATATCCATTTATCAAGTTCTTGAACAAGGCATACGAGTACTTAAGCGGAAACGCTGCTGTTTTACAGCAAAACAGAAGCAACACTTTGTAAGACTTATAATTTCCACTCGATGTTCTGTCAGTCAATCACAATCATCTGTTTATAAACGCTATTGTTGTTGTTAAAATCGTTCGAAGGTTCTATTCTATTCGCAAACATGAAGGATTCCAGCGATAGTGTGAGGTAGCTCTAACATGTATATATTATGGCGATGTATTGAGGTATTCCGTAGATTATAATCTTGACGCGTATTGTCCGGCCTGAGTTAGTGCTACGTGTTTCTTGAACGTCGTAAATTAGAGGACGGTTCGTTAAAACTCCTGCACTGTGGATATTCATAGTGCCGATGTATACTCTACTTACTACTTATAAGCTCTCTCTCTCTCTGTAAGTATTATATAGCACTTTTATTTCAGAAGATATTAGTAGGTACAACCTTTTCATTTTATCTTGATTGCTTGATTGGTCTTTTGGTTGCAAGAGCGCCTGCAATTCGAGAGATCTTGGCTCGGTTTTAAGTATGATTTGTTATTATTATTATTTTTTTAATTCGCAGTAGCAGCACGGTATTTATATTTGTACTTGGTGTATAGCAATAGGCTCAGCCTTTATTCCATACATCGCGCCTGTATTTTCCAGAAGGGGTAAGCAGAGGAGACTGTCCATCAGGTGTGATTACAGGCAAACGCGTGAATAATAAAAACAGATATCATAGTCAAGTTCATAATATTTTTCGAAAAAATATTGCAAAACAACAAAACCACCTAGGAACATACTAACGCCTTTTTTGTCTGCAGCAAGAAAGATATAAATTTACATGTATGTACATGTATGTATATACATAAATGATAAATCTCATGAACATCTGATTCGACGTGATGGGTATGAGAAAACGATAGTGTGTTGAGACAAAAAACCGCGAGTTCATCGAACTCACATGAGAACGGAACACATGATTCAAAATCCGGCTCCATTTCGGATTATTGTTCTATGGAAAATATTTTTGTTCCTTTTTAATAGTAAGTTTTTCCAATTATCGCATAAATAATTGACGATTGATGTATGGAGAAGGATGATCACAGCACCGATCCTTTTGTTGTTTCGTTTCCGGACTAACATCTCTTGCAGAATGAGAAGGTTTAAGTAAGACTATCACGCTTACCATGTATGGACCAGATGTCACAGGACATCATGCTGACCAAGTCTAAGGAGACGTCACACATTTTGATGAAACAGAGTATTCATTGTGTTTCCTCATGACGTTTTCATCACCGTTATGATGAGTAATGGTTAATATTAAAAATGTATGTAATTTTGCAAAGTGAGAGGTGCGTGGTCGGGATCTGAATTCGAGACCCCAGCGTGGGATGCTGTAATCTAAGCCAATAAGCCATCAATGTAATCTTATCTGAACAATATTGATTACCGAGCTAATATGACAACATATATATTTTTTTTTATTTGCAATAGCCCAGTGTTTGGTCGAAATACCGTCTGATGAGAAGCTGCAATACGTCCACAGATGGATCATATAAACCCAGAAAGTCTGTTTGTCTTAAAAAATCCTAGGTTATATTTTTCAAGAAACGTAGACGTTGGCAGGGCGTTTAATTCCTCTTTATAAGAAACTTGCTGCCAAATCCTTTTGGCATCGAGACATTACTAAATAACGGCGATACGCTTTCAAATATCTGGACATCCGGAGGCATATCCAGGGAATAATGTACCCATCGCATGGCCATAGACCACAGATGGCGTGCTGCTAACAATGAGCTGGGGTAAAAATAGTACCTTTCCAAAGCCTTTAAATGATAGGATACTTTAAGCACCATTAGGACTAAGCTTAATCAAATAATATGCCCGTAATAAACGTTACTTACCTTAACATCAGAAACAATTATAGATTCTATTGTTATCACTATAGAGTTCAATTTTCCATGGATATGAATTGACGGTACTCTCTAGTTGCATGTCGTTGAGTCACGAGTAGACCACGCAAATGTACATTCTATTTTCAAAATACCGTCTCAGATACTATACATATAGATAACTTTATTATAAATATATAATTTACAAATAAATAAATGTTTTCATGATTACCGATATTAATATTAAAATCATTTTGTAACTCGTATTCAAATCTTACAATCTCTTCAAACCATTCTCAAAATTAGATCTTATGAAAGACAAGATCCGTGTCCAACCGGGTGACGGTGTAAGGTTATATGTATGTTAAATAATTTAAAAAAAAACCTGAAAAAAATGTATTCGCTTGTTTAAAAAAATATTCTACTAATTAAAGGAATGAAGAATAATTTAGAGCACTATTATTTTCCGAACATCAAAAACAACATGTTACCCCCTTTTTAAGTGGTTTCCTTAATAATAATAGTTTATTAATGCTTCCGGCGTTGAGACTGTCATTGATGCAAAATATTATAATATAAATAGAAATCGTGACATATGTTAGAATAGATCATAATTATAGCTCCTACTATAACTCTTCAGCATCACCTGGGCTGACTGTTAGAAAATGCTAATTAGCATCAAGTCCGTGCTTTGTTAACAACCATAAAGAATAAATCAATAAATATATTTTAGTTTGATGTCTATGTTGATTATTATTATTATTATTACTACTTTAATAAATAAATAAATAAATAAATTATACATATGATTACCATCCAATCAGGTAAATATCTTAGAATATGAAAATAATACCTAAAATGCTTTTTTTTATTTTACGTTATGTAACATTAAACTTAAGCTATTTCAAATCTCACACTACGGAGCGATATTGTTAACAGGAAAGCAAAGATTTTTTTCTTCTATTATAATATAAATATCCGTAAAGGAAAAGATGGAAGCTTATCGACAATTCGACGTTATTTTCTACATGTAATTTTAAATATTTAAAGTTGGAAATCTTGCCGTTCGCGGTAAAAGTATTAAAGGCAGCAAGATCCGCTTAATGCTTAAAGAGGGTTATAATCTCGTCTTAACTATTGAGGACGGTGTAAAAGCTCCTTAATGCCACCCCTTCGACGAAGAGCTGCACGTGGCGTATAAATAAGATCTAATGCTTTATATGTGACACTGACATATGTATGTACATATATCGCGTACCTACATGTACATATGTGACAGGACACTGATATTTACGTGACGAAACATAAAATAGGTATATACATACATATTTAAAAATGGATTTAGATGGATAGGTGATCTGATCAGCACTGCAGTGATCAGATAGAACAAAAAAAACAGAAGACGGTGAATTTTGTCGATGTTTGGGTGATAGCTACACCCAGCTGTGGACGTCAGTGGGTTGAAATGGCGATGGCGACGATCATGATGATGATTATGTACACACACATATGCATGTAGATTGTAAAACAAATATTACATGTACTAGGACAATACTTACGTAACTTGTAATTGTAATGATTAATTTTTATATGTAATCGATGCTACCTTTAAGGTGTATATTTATTTATTTTTAAAACTACACCATGTTCCGCGCTGTACTACGATGTTTAAATCTTGGAATCCTGTTAATTAATAAGTGTAAAATTAATATAACCGAATATACATATGTGTTATCCAAGACTAATTTTAATATAATTGTAATTTAAAATTTGCATTCTAGAAATAGCCTAATGTGAGAACTACTTAATTTAAATGAGTGTCTTTTGAATGTACAACATTTATTTGGTAATTAAAAAATTGAATTGAATGTGTGTGCATGTGTGCGTGTGAGTGCGTGCGCGTGTATTTGTGTGCTTGTGGATGTGTGTGCGCGCTCGTGTGTTGTGTGGTTAAGTTAGAATACTCAAAACATCAGCTGTAAGCTAAATGTTAAGCTAAAATAGCTATGTTAATAATTTGAAGAAACAGTTGGCTGTAGATTAACAAAGTCTGCGTTCGTGTGTGTTGTACATACTTTGAACTGGCGTATACTTTGGCTAATTTAACTTTGTTGTTTTTATATAAAACAAGGGATAAGCCGCCGGTAAAATTAGTCGAAGTCGAAGTGCAATAGTAAGCAAATAATTCATTTTTTAACAAGAGATGAATGAACTATTATAAAAATGTTATATCCTTACGCATTTGGCGACTTTATTAAGTCAATGAAGCGATGATCTTATTGGTTTTGTAACCGTGTATTGTATAATTTACATTTCACCCCTGACTCCTAACATTTCACATTTGTTATTGTACAAAGTAGAGTATAGAAGGTGCTAATGAATAATGCAATAAGTAAAATAATATAAACGTAGAGAAAGAGGTGCGTTAGATTTGAAACCATGACTGACTGAGCTAAATGAAAAACACTTGGTTATGTTGGCGTTACATTGAAAACCGCTAGGTTGTCATAAACATTATTATAAAAAACGCTGGTGGAATATAACCAACATTATCACAACACGAGTGCGCGTAGAACTCTACATCGCTTCATTATTTAGTTCATCATATCGTACCAACTTCAGACAAAGCTAATAACGTTAGCCAAGATTATATATAACCTCCTTCACTCGGAGCGACTGCTCTGAGCCTGCACGAACGGTTGCGTAACTTAATTATAATGTGTTCTTTGTAAAGCACGCTGTGGTTCTCGGTAATGTCGACAAGTTTCATCGACAGTTGGTGAGCGATGAGCGTTACGGGAGCTACTCGTTCATCATCGTCATCATCAGAATGAGTAATCCTTTTATCGTTACATTGATGTAATTACTCATGTAAGATATATTTTGAAATGTAAATGACAATAGACATTTCCAAATATATTGGAATACATTGAGGTAACTATTTATATAACATATATTTGGTATAATAAGTGTAAGAGAATAATGCATGTAAATGAAGCACGTCAGGTTTGTTAGTGTATAGATATTAGGGACTCGGTGCTCTCTGCCTACACTGTAACCGATTCTTACTTCTTTAAATCTTGTTTCAATATATCTAACTTTTACTCACGTTAATCTAACACTCACATTTGCCGTTTATGTCGGTCCGGAACAATACAACCACGAGTTTAATTACTTTATTAGGAAGTAGTAAGAAGCTATTTCTTTATCATCATCTACTCGTCATCGTCACTTCGTCCACACATCCACGTCCACATTAGACAGGTGTTGGAATAGCACACCGCTGAGCTCGATGTTCAGTATCTAGCTAGGGGGCGTCTTAGTCACATTGCCTTGTATACAAATATTTTGTATGTCTTAAATACACATTTCTGATATATACACACATCTCTAATAATATAAGTATTTAGTTACATTATTATAAGTTCTATTTAGATAACACTTTATTCAATGTTTCTGCTGGTACATAGCGATGATTGCGTAGTTCTGTTCCTGACTAAACGAGATGGCTACATATTAGTGATCTTTTAAGGACTTTAGTTTCACTATTATTACCATTATTACATCATCACGTCGGATTCATTATGGGGTAGGTCGAGGGCAGCGATCTGTCTTTCTTCATTGTAAGATTTATTAAAGAATGTACACATATTTTGTATACATCATATTATGTTTTGTAAACACCGTTTGTCGTTTGCTACATAAAAATACTTAATTATCTCAATTTGTGTGCATCAAATATTCTCTCTATTAAGCAGAATAGGTAACGAGCCGTTCAAAGTGGTTGATAAAAAATCGATGGGGCCCTCGTCCATTTCGTCCGAGTACCTACGACACGACTACATATAATTTATAACAAGTAAACCAATTCAGCGCGGGTCAACGACTCACAGACCCGTTTGGCATCTCACCGGCCGCCATAGTACGCACCTCGCCCGAACTGATGCTATCACGACTTATGTAAGACGGACACAAAAAATACCCCAATACATACGAAGAGACTTTTTAAATTGTAGTTATTATTGAAGTTTTAATGACTGTAATGTTTATTTTCGCTTGTTACACTGATAACGATTATGTTTAATGTTTACCGAGTTAAACGTTTAATAGATTACAATTTATGTACATTCCATTGGATATTGTGGTTATGGCGGAATTTTAGTTTAGTAAGAAAATATACAGCGATGTAATGTAATTTTTAGAACAATTGACATTAAGAAAAATTTCACATATTCAACAATATAATTATAATTATGATATAAACAGGTTCTATAATTTGAAAATTGGCTAAATTACCAACATCAGAATCTTACCTTTTTTACGGGTTTACTGCTGAATACGGGTTTTCAACCAGAATCAGAAGGGTTGATATTCATTTGGATGGGGTTCACTGTTTGACATACTGACAGACTAGAGTGACGGATTTCACTCATCTTAAAAAATATTACGTAATACTTCAGTGAGCAGGTTTCCTCACGATGATTTTCATCAGCATTACAGATTACACTTTATGGATTTTTAAAATTTAATATATGTGTTTCACAATAGTAGTTACGTGTATATTAAGTGCACGCTTTGGAATTAAGAACGCAAGAGATCGAAGTCTCTTGTACGATTGCATCTCATTTCTTGTTCACGGTGCAGTGGCTAATAAGAGATATAGATTCACAGAATTCGTATTTTTCTACTGAATGTAGTACCTACTATGTTAGTTTGATAGTTGCAAGAATTCTTGTATTAAATATCTATTTCTATTGCAATATGTTTAATTTAATTTAATATTTTGTAAAGTGTCTTGCACGTACGATAATAATGACTATTTTTTAAGAGATTGACGTTGCCATGGCTGAATGGAACTTGACGGAGTGAACATCGTTTAATGTTACGCCTTTAATTCCTAAACGGGTAGGCAGAGGAATGTAGAACATTTCCACATTTCATCAGTTGGGATTACGTCCCGTCGTGGAATAGGTGGTAAAACATGGTGGAGTAGAGAACCATGGTGGTGAAACCTTATACGCGCAAGCCACTTCTAGGGACTTCTGATTCGCTACCAGCCAGTACCTGATCTATTTGATTTGTCTACGGATAACTCGTCGCTTCCTTCATACACATATGCTTTCATAAACTTTTGACTTTTTATATATTTTTTCAGAGTAAGTTTTATCTGGGAGGTTTATTTAAATTCTCTCTGTTTAATTTCGAATAAAGTTATTTCGCATTATTCAGTGTATGTCAATCTTGCTGTGTCGACCGTGTGCTTGCGCCGTGGGTAGAGAGCGCACCAAGTCCTTGCTGGGTCAAAGCCAACCTCATATGTAAGTGGGCTACGGCTGAATAATAGACTAGTTTCTTTATCCAGGGTTGCCACATGTCAAGCAAATATTATATTAATTTAAAAACACGTCTCAAGCATTAATGAACTCTAAATGTGCAGTGAAATAAATTCAGAATTTTAACGTATTTCCTTAATTATATTTATTTACATAATTGTTAAAGTTAATAGATATAATTATATAATTGTTAAGGCTTTTCGTGGTATATGTATTTATTTTTCATCATCATGGTCAGCCTTTTGATATCCACTTCTGGACATAGGCCTCCCCTAATCGAGGCCATTTCATCCTGACCTGAACCTTTCGAATCTAGCAGTTTCCTGCTGTCTTCTTAATTTTTCTTTATGGTCGTTTTTTACTAGTTATTCACGACAATATTTATTTCATTATCATCATCATCATTATCATCATCATCATCATCATCATCGTCATCATTATCGACATCATTTACAACAATATTTACATCGTTCGACGGACGGACGGACGCCGGTCTCTTTTGAGACTAGTAAAAAATAAAACCATACTACCACGCAGGCCAAATACAAGTAGTGTCGAAAACTATTTTATAATCTCATTCCGCCAACTTCTAAATAACTATTTAGATAATAAAATGTCTTTGATATTGTAGTAGTTAGTTGCGTACGCATTTTGTGAAATGTTCATTTAGACGACGACATACATTTTGAAAAGCGACAACCCTGGATACGCCGCCAGAACATAAAGTTATGAAGGCCAACGACCAAATGGAGTAAAATTGAAGAATTAATTTAAATAATGCCTCTTGATTCGAGTAAGTCCGTTTCACTCGCTCATTCTTTTAATACCTATGTTAAACACTTGTTGCATCTTGTTCTTTATGTTGTATGAATAATGTGTGTGCAGGTGGTCTAGTGATTTCATTAAATTTGATGTCAATCCTTTCATTCATGCTTTCTTTTGTTACAGGTCTAAATAACAAAATGTATTTATTATTTGAACAAATGATAAGAAAGTCCATTTACATTAAGCCTTATTATTATTGTTAATATTATATCTTCACGCTTGGTATGTTACGGGTTAGCAGAAAGGAAACTGGCAAATAATAATCAAAATATGGCTTACCCATGAATTTTCGACATTAAGATCGTTTTTTAAACGTGTGTTTTATAACAGAACTTATGACAGTTTTGTTATACTTCTAGTTCACAATTGAGTCTGATTTACTATAAACAAATAACCTACATTTCGAACAATCGTGAGTGTTCTTAGACAAAGATATAACCTTAATGTGTGCGCTCTCGAGACTGTACAAGTAATGCAGTAGGTATAGCTATATGAATTTACAAGACCTATATTTAGCATTTTTTATTCTTTTCTATCATATCTATAACTAGATTTAATAAATAGTGGATTTCTGGAGGCGTCAGATAGCAGTTAAGTCAGGGTGAAATTGTGAGAGCACTTAAGAGGTGGCAAAAACAACGCTATACCAAGTAAATGCAGTTAACAGATACTATGCGTACATATAAGCAACTAAATATTTTAATGTAGGTAGGTACATAACTGCTTTCTTGGTCGAGTGGTTGCATGCGCCACTGTTGATCAAGAAGTCCTTTGTTTGACACCCGTTCTGGTAGTATCAGATTTTTCTAACTTAGAATTTCTAGTAATAGATTGGAGTCGGGATTTCTGCCCGGTATATGGCAAAAGGCTCACTCCCTATTCCATGGTGAAACGAAGAAGTTAACAGGTGAATCTTAAGGAGCGTACCTCACTATTCTATCCACCCCTTCGGGGAATACAGGCGTGCCGTTACGTTTCTCTAAAAATGTCAGTTTTGTT
>DWME01006778.1:0-13266 GCA_018244795.1 Parelbella ahira ahira
GGGCTCTGATTGCAGTTAGTGTTCTCGATAGCAATACATCATCAATTTCTTCAATAGGTACTTTGTTGGTCCAATTGGAGATAACGCGGCAATCGTCGTAATGCACAATATCATTTTCACATGTTTCGGAACAGAGTAACAATGCACATTTGGAACATTTAAAAAACGTATCACATTCAATTTTATCGCAAACGGTACAACCGCGTTGTATTATAGATCCGGAGCGCGGGCCATGAATTAGCGGGCGATCTACAAAGAGCACTTCACCGGGCTTGATGTCTTCCTTAGCGAAGAGGCCGCGGCCACCCAGCGGAGATTCAGCGATGACCCACTTATTGGAATGTTGCACTTCTCCCGCGTTGTCACAAAGCCCGAGGTGTTGGTTTACAATGTGTGACAATTGTTCCATTGACAACATCCTGTCACAAGTCGACCGGTGCCGGCGCTGCACTGACTACTGGCTGCGAACACATCAGCGAGTTTGATAACACGAGCTAGGCGGCGATCAAACCATACATCGCCAAAAACATAGCGATCTTTTCCGTAATTAACTGAACCCGATCGACGTGCGCCGGCTGCGTGAGGTGAGCGTTGAGAGTACCTGACGTGTTCCACACAAGCGTTGCCAAGCCACTGTTGTATAGATTATCAGGTAATTTGCGTACATAATTCTCTAATCTACATTTTTACGTATCGTATGCCACCTGTTCAACGGTTACCTGATTCCGCCGAGCGAATTGTGGGTAAGATGAAGCCGTGACATCTGCGGAAATACTAAATCACATTATATAACTTGGTTGATAGTTATTTTTAAATAGCTGTGAGGTACGTAAAACTAATGTAGGTATTAGTAGCTGCTCAAATCTTAGGTCGGCCGATACAAAAATACGTGCAACGTAAGCTGGTCGAGGAGTCGATATTAAATGTGCGGACAAGCGTAGATGTCGCATATTCAGGTAGTTTTCTCTACATATTACAAGAACGTGCATAATTCATGTTTTAAAAATATTGTTATATGTATTAATAGATAATGCACGTCTGTTGTTAAAAAAAATTATTCCATTTTATATAATACGTTTAGGTTCAATTATATTAAATTAATATTTTTTATGTCTTTCATATAATTAATTTTTTTGGATTTTATAATGTAGATACTTGATTCCTATTTATTTATATTATTAAATATTTAATTTAACATTCTCATCCACGAAGGTAGGTCAAAGAATAAATCATTCTTAATTTAACTTAAAAAAAATGTTTCTTTTTCTTCAGATAGGTATCAATATTTTAAGTCCCACTCGTGAGCATAGATCTTCCCGTAATAAATGTAACGGAAAAGAAATATACTGTTCGCAATTGGTAGCGCGCAACACAATATGTTTTAAAAATTTCACTTGTGGCTAATCAGCCCGTCCTATCTGTCACGGAAGTGATTGCGTAACGAAATATAAATAGAAGATGAATTGGATTTGGGTTAATGTATTTTAGTTCATATGTATAACTGTAATTATATGAGTTTAAATATAGTAATATATTATAAATATACCGTGTATTATTGCTGTATGTAAACGTAGTTTTGGATATATATTTTATTATTTTACCTAGATAAACTAAGTCTATATTTTTAGAGAAGGCTTTCAAAATATGTTCTCATATTTTGAGAGTGAGATTTATTCAGTATATGGGACATTTTTATTATACTAAGGCTTCTGTTTTCCATTATTTGCTTAACGTAGCACGTCGTTTCTTCACGGTATGGTCTCGCACACAGTGGCGGCAGGGCGAGTAACACGATCTATGTCTTTTGTCAAGCAGGCGTTGGTTCGACAACCTGACCAGTCTCTGTGACCGCTTGTCCTATGTGGACGTTCTGATATCGTGGTAAAAAAAATAACAATCTTAATAACATTTGACGTTCCCGTTGATTGCTCCGTTCGGTGCCCGCCGTGGTACTGTCACCACGCGGAAGGAAGTGAGCGCTCGAATAATGCAAACATTGTTTGATTACAACGAAGATGAGTGTCCATGGTATTATTTCGACAGTTCCTACAAAACGCTCCTGGGCGCGTGTCTCATTGTATTCGGTGAGTTATAGGTGGATATGTACATATGTAGATATGTATGTACCTATTTTTTATCATCCCAATATTTCATTTAATATTTTCTTAGTTATTCGATATTTATTATTAAAATTGACCTTCAAAATGTAATTTAGATTTATTCATTGTTATTCTGTTATAATGTCAGATCCCTTATAGGGCTGGCAGAGAGCACCGAGAGACAAAACCTTTAAAAAAAAAGTCTTTACGGGCTTCCCGTTTATGTTAATTTATTCAACGTTAAAATTTCAAAATAACGCTAAGTTTGGACCGTTTAGAAACTTTTGAATAATTCGACCGAATAATCAAAGCACATTTATAACACTAGCATGTAGGTATTATAACCTCGATGAAAGTATGAGGCGCGACAGAAGTTGATCTAGACCGTAGCCTGTGGAAATCCTTACTCTATGCCTACACGTATTTGAAATACCCGTGACAATATGGAACCAGATCGGTTGGAATGTCTGCTCAGCTGAAATATTTCACTGGTCTAGTTTTAGAACGGCGCGCGAAAACCGTTCGTAAACATTTTCCAGTTACATAGTTGTACCTCTAATTCGTTTATAAACATGTCAGGAGCAATTAGCGTTTGATCGTACAATTGGTACCAGGTATATTCGGGGTGCTGCTCAACGGCTGGCTGTTTGCCACCTTCATACACAGCCATCTACTGTTCTTTAAGAGTCATGTACTGGTACTTAATCTCTGTTCGGCTTCGCTTGGCCGGAATCTGCTTGGATTCCCATTCTCCGGACCGTCAGCAATAGCGAAAAGGTATTTTTTCTTCACTTCTTATAGTTTTTTTGCATTCGTTACATTTGGTGTTAGAAAGTTAATTGATTTGAGTTAAATGAAGTGAGTTGATTTTATATTGGAAAGTTAGGTTAATGATTAGTAATTGTAACTGTTTTTTAATATGCCTCAAAAGATGATTGTGAGTTAAATATGTATTTAAAAGGTTATGATGATATATTTTTTTCGAGTTCCATGGACATTATCTACCGTATTTTTCTTGAGGCATTTTGCAATTTTCTATATCATACGATTAGTGGTCAAATCTAATAAGAATTTTATATGCACAACTTATTTCAGATGGCTTTTCGGCCCCGCTTCATGTCAACTTTATGCGTTTTTGAATCAATTTTTTGGTGTCTTTCAAATGTCAGCACTGTTCGCGATAGTTCTGGAGAGATATCTACAAGCTAAATACTATAAACGGGGTATGTATTTGTTGAACCTATTTATTATGACATTGTAAAGTACCTTGGAATTTGTTAGCAATTACGATTCCGTTCCTAATATACTCGTAGTACCTACATAACCTATACTGATGGCCGTTAAAGTTTCTTTGCTCTGTTTATATAAATTAGTATGAGAAACGTTAACGCATATTGACTAAAAGTGCTTTTAGACTTACACATCTTAGACGGATAAATTACAATGGTTTGAAATAATGTTTAGTATTATAACGTAACAAATTGAGCAGCGTTAGTAACTATTTATGCGAATTCTACAATTTCATATCCTAATCGTGATACTGGGCATGTTTATTTCAGAAAGAACTCTTTACTTTAGATACTATTGGAGTCTTATTGCTGTGTGTTGGATGTTTGCGGCTATCTTCGCGATCCCACCGCTCTTCGGTTACGGTCTATACTCTTGTGACTCGTCTGGGACCACCTGCACCTTGCTCTGGCCATCGCTGCACTCCGGGGCCAAGCAGCTGGGCTTCAGCGTGCCTTACGTCATCATTTGTGGCGTGGTACCTATAGTTGGAATGTGAGTAATTATAACTTATGATTCTTATTACTTTGTGTTACATTATTAAACCATTTACCCATGATCCCTCTCGTATTAGATTTATCTACCAACTGACAAGTCTTAAAATACTCGTTACCTTTTTATTATTAACAGCCTATTTTTAGTTATATTTAATCACGCGATTTCCAGATTCTACTTCATGGGCAAAGCAGTTCGGTTGGAGAAAATTTATTATAGGAGCGAGGAACAGAAAGACGACAAGCGGCTTACGAAAGTATGACATTTTTATTTATAGCGTGAAATGAATTTGTCTCGGCAAAAAAAACCTGGTATATAATCAGGAATCAGTTTAAATTAAATTACCTTGTTTTACTACAAAATACTTAAAAGAATGTCTATCTAACAAATTGTTATAGTATCATTATGTTCATTCTCTTTGAGTTATATGCTTCCATTTGATTCCTTGGACAATGGGCACCTGTTAAGCAAATGCCAGCGTTTCAATAATTATTCGTTTCAATAATAATTATTCTTTGTTTATATATACATACATATCATTACGGTAGGTCTTTTACAAGGTAGGGGAAGGGTTAGGGTTTTCTCTATCCTTACAAACCCGCCGTGCTCTTTCTACATTCATAACTCTCGTCATTCGTAATGCATTGTTTATTTTGTTTCTTTATTCAATTAACAGAGTGTCCACGCACTGTGTGTGACGACGTTGGCGTTGTGGATTCCATCCGCCGTGCTGGTGGGCTGGCAGTGGCTGCCGCTGCTGATGTACGGCTATCGACCGCACGTCCCACCTGCCTTGACTCTGCTCGCGCCTATCGCTGCTGAAGTAATATTTTTACGCAAATTGATACTGTGTATTTGATAGTATAATTAACCGAGCTGTTTTCACGAATTTGTGCTAATTACAACTTTTACAAGTCAGTGCAAATTATGCATGCGCAATGCATTTATACAGCGCTTATTGTGGTATTTACAAATCACCGATAATAACAGTTTTTTCAATAGTCTTATTAACAGTTTTCAAAACGTTACTCTAAAATCAGTTTTTACAAGTCAGCGCTAATCACAGTATTTACACAATTACAGTTTTTATAACTTAGTACTAAGAAGTCATACTAGTTGTATAATTAAATCTGTTTGTCATTTGACGCAAATAATCTCATCTTTAGCCATTCGGTTTAGTAGTCGCTACTGTATTAGTAGTGGTCGATTTTATAACGCGAATCTAATAATCGTAACTTTGTTTTCAGGCAGCTACCTGTGTACCTGTACTATGCTACCTGGCTGGAGACGATCGACTTCGAGCTGCTCTTATTGGGCGGATGCGAAAGCATTACGCCTTACTTCACCCGGAACGCGCTAAACGATATACAAGCTCTTTGTATTAAACATCATATTATACATAGATAGAATGAAATCTGACGGTCAAATTAATTTTACTCCTCTAGATAAAAGGGTACGCCCTAACAGGGCAGCTCGCAAGGCTCAGCCCTCTGTAAAGACTGTTCGTTATGTAAGGTTATGTTGAATTGTGTGAAATCAAGTGAAATGTACTTACGCTTATGTTACTACATTAAACTTTGTACTTTACGTAAATTATTCGAATGTTTTATTCACCTTATTAAATGAATTTAAAAACTAATTGCCAGCTATTTGCAGATAGATATAATATGGATCTTAATTATTGAACTAAGACTGACGGTTATTGGACCAAATGAACGTTATTTAACGTTCTTTTTTTAAATTTATAGTTGATCTAAATGGTACCTATCATTCGTTCTATATTATTATGCTCCTCTCCACGTGATACCCATACGTCAAGGTACACTGTAGCGTGCGGAAAAGTTTAGTGAGTAGATTAGCTTAGTTACGTTGTTACATATCCTGGGGTACCGGCTGTACAATCATATAACGCGTTGTCTTTAACTCGTACGGTTGTAAATAGTGATTCCCAATTGATAAATTCTGTTATTCAACGTATATTCGAAGTGCTTTTATATTTCTGCGTATAAGAAGACTGCTGTGAAATTCGGGATTTTTTTGTTTTGTTTAAGACAAATGTCAGTGTAATAAACCTTAGGATATATGTTTACTTGCTCCACAATGGGTAACAATTACAATTCTGAAGATTTTATTATTTGTATAATGATTTCTATTATTAATAATAGTTTATTTGCAGGCACTCGCTGTTCACATCTATTTTAATATAGGTACATATAACTCCTTTGAATACAACCTTTTGTGCTTGGATGCGGTGTTAATTTAGAGACAATGTCTTTGAAGCAGAGCATGACAGAACCAGTACAGGTAACAATGGCGGGTCCAATGCAATCTGAGATCCGGTGTTAGCAAGGATTAAGACAAACAGGTCGGGAGGATATTCCTCATACGCCTTCGGGCTCGCTGAGCGACCGCTTATTTTTAAAAGCTTTACTTGCAAGGCTGGTTTAATATCACTTTGCAGTTGGACAGTGGGCAACAAGATGGCAATTCAAGACTGCGTGTGGAGCGATCTATTCGATGATCAAGCGAGGAACACGCTGCAAAGAGGGTTCGTTATTACTGGTACGTTTTATTCTTATTTTATTTATTTATTTATCAGTATAGATTTTCAGTAGTAGATGTAAAAAAATGTTAACTGTTGACTCATGTACCAAAATATTATTGTTTTAATAAAGAAGGATATTTTTAGAAAACTTGACGCTATGCTTTTCCAGTTTAACTAGATTCGAACTATGTATGTGTATTAAAACTTTTTTCGATATACATTTTTTATTTTATTGTAATGTTACAAAATATTAACCATTTTTTTATCCTTGCAAATACACATGTTAATAAAATACATTTAACGTCATAAAATTATTTTGATTGTTTTTTTATTCTTAGGTAGGTAGATATTTCTTATGCAAATATTATTTCGATTGTACCAAATAACTCTTTTTTGAACTTTATATCACTTTGACATTTCCAGGAACTATTTCGGTGATACTAAGTGGATGGCTGAGTTTAACAATTTTTCTGACGAACCTGAGATTCAACCTCAGCTACCGAAATCTCGCTTGTTTCACAGCTGTCTCTTGCGTACGGAGAGCAATGCCTATGTTTTCCTATCTCCTGTTTGCTAACTATAACGAAAGGTAGATGTTACAAACTTATTATTAGGCTTAAAAACTTCATTTGTTACTCTATTTTCAAATCTATGTATGACTGTAGCAACAAGCATCGTAATTGGTTATCTGCAATCCATTTTGTATTTCACTGCTGAGTCCGGATCCCCAGCGTTTGCGGGGATTGCTGCTTCATTACGGATTTGTGATGTTACAATATCTTCGATAAAGGTTAACGATAGTTATTCAGACCATGGTACCTAAATGTAATAACCGTTTGTGTGCTTTCTGGAATATGGACAGGTTCCCGGAAATTTGCCACAAACGGCGTTCAACAAATCGTTTAAATCGTTGCTCATGAATGCAGTAATTGATCGTACGGAAAGACATTCATTCAGGCGAGATGAGATTCGTATTCAGCGGATATGAACTGTATTTCATGTTGAGCACCTTATATGCCTTTATAAGAGAAATTGTTTACCTAATGTACAATATGTTCGTTGTAGGAGACATTGCTCGGTACTCAGCGCTTTAAGTGTAATAGGCCAAATTTTGTTATGTATTTTGTTATGATGATTCAGTATGTAGTATATTTGTTTGTTTAAGATCTTTTGTCTTACTAATGCCTGTACTTTCAGGACGCACTAATTCTTCCACTGATTTGAAATGTGCTACTTAGGCATTTGAATTCCAATTTAATGGTTACAAAAATACTTCAATCGTAAAAGGAATTCCATGACATTTGTCGTTGATCTATAGTGACATTTATACACCTAATGTTAGTAGGTATGACTAAAACAAATGTAATGTATGTAATGTTTGCAATCTTTCAGTTGGCATGATATGCAGTCCTTTTCATGTGAATTCTTTGCATTCTGGGAAACATTTTTGGCAGTTTACGAGGTCGAGTCTCTAACGCACGTGTGCATAGAGCGATACGTCGTGGCCAAATATATTACAAAAGGTAACTTTAACTGTATTTCTCTTGGGTACTTTCTAATTGGGTAATATTATTAAATAAAAATCATCCATCAGCTGCTGGACATAGGCTTCTGCAATAGCTTGCTATTGAACTCGATCTTAAACTGTTTGTTTACTCTTAGTTCTCAGCGGCTAAAATATCATATCTTTTTCCCTGGGTTGCAGAGCAACGAAAGGCAATTGTACGATTGATTGTACATATGTATATATTCGTAAAATTATTTTTCGATTTATACCGATTCGAAAGGGATGGTACTATTATATAGGTGGTGGATGGTACTACTATTATATATACGGATATTTAATAATAAGTGCAGTACTATTTTAGCACTTATTTCTAGCGAGAAGCAATTGTCCTTAGAACAATTTGTGTTTTGGTCTCAAGTTTATAATTGTCGATCTACATAACATATATAGACGACTATCTCAGTTCTATGAATGGAGCTCCTCTTATACCAACTTCTAATAAGATGCAGACTAACTATGTAGATCAGTGTTAAAAGTCTTGTTCCAACAGAGACTATAGTTCTGTAACCAATAAAATTAATTGGTATCAGCAGTTTATTTATTATTATTAACAATACTGACGGTAAGTGTTCTATTCGGTTAGCTTTGTCTGTTACAAATATTAATGTGTAAGGAGCCATTTGTTAGTGGTCTGCTCATTACCATCTCTCTTTACATAAAAGCTGTTAAACATTCTTATATCCTCCTTTATTTTGTTTCTTTTTATGTCTTTTAAACATTATTATATCCTTTTCCTATACCCATAGTGTCTACATTCGTTTTGATTTCAGGATGGTCGATGCCAAATCGACATTACTTGATGTTCCAATGTCTGAGCATATTACTCGCAGTCTTGTATTCTTTCCCACCGATGTTTGGACTGGGCAGATACGGTCCTGACTTTTCGTGCACGTCGTGCACGTTCGATATGGTGTTGCCAGATTCTTGGCAGAGATATTTTATTATGGCCGTGTTTCTGTTGCGAAGTGTAAAGCCGGCTTTTTTTATGTAAGTATGTTAATTCTATAGATTTCTATCAGAAAATGGGCGGTGAAGACATTGTCTCTGAACTTAATTGTGGTGAAAACTTCAAGAAATTATGAACCGGTAGGCCGATATATATAAGCGATACACTTATACATATTTCTGTAAGTCTTATTTTAAGTTGGCTGCATCTACAGGTTAGAATCATCGAACATCAGATGGTGTTTTACGTCTTGGAGAATTATATATTAAATAAAATCTATATTAAATCGAGTTTGATTAAAGAGTATTATTTTTCCCCAGGATAATGATGCTTATGTGGTCTCGAAATTTGGAAGACACTTTCACGAGTTCAGTTAAGACCATTAAACATTTACGATTTACTCAGGTAAAGTATTATTATTAAATTTTATGCATCTATGTAAAATACATTTAATAACTGCCTCGTTGGTCGAGTGGTTGCAAATCGACATTTCTGATGGAGATTTCTGACCGAGTGATCCTGTGTTCTATTCCCAGGTTGGGTACTATTGTATTTTCTTAGATTCTCTAGAAGTTTCTAGTAGTGGCTCGTAGTCTGGATCTATGCCTGATGTATGGCAATAGATTCATAGCCACTATTAAAATAGTATCTGTGCAATGTTTATGGAAAGTTATTTGTTACAGAGCGTAATAGCAGTGACTTTCATGAATTTGGCTTGTTGGAGCCCTATAGCGGTATTGAGAGGCTGGGTGGTTCTCCTTTTTGCCGTGTACAACGACGTGCACGTAGAGTCGTACACGTATGTCCAGTGGGCGATGTGGCTTCATTGGGTAAGTGGTTCATGTCAGATCTGGGTTAATTCTAGTTATAAAATCTATAGAGTTAGATATTTGAGGTATACAATGTATATATTGTAATCGGTTCTGAAGAACGGAACGTAATGTAAATTACATATATTTTGAAGTGTTTAGCAACAGGTACTTATTTCACTTTAGCGGGCAGTTAGCAACATAATATAGGCCTAAGATCCACCTTCTCTTATGAATAGAAGATAGAAATCTAGCAGTTCTTTGTAGTATATCTTAAGATTATTAATATTTTGGTATTTGTTGATTTTATTTGTATCTTGATATCGGTAGCGATTGAGCGTTCACTCAAGGGGGTCTAAGAATTCCACCCTCTTAAGTGTTTACAAAGTTGAGAAATGTGTTATTTTTCACAATTACATTGTTACTAAAGAGGTTTTGTTTATCCATAGGTATCGCCTGCGGTGACCGCATTATCTGTGTTTCTGATCGATGACACAATCCGTCACAAAATGCTTCATATGACATCTGATTATCTTGAATCTGACGAGGACGAGAAGAAAAACGAGTAGAATTGTATTATTAATATTATTATTGCTACTTACGAGCGATTTAATCACCAATATTACTAACTAAATGTATTAAGAGATTTATTTGGAAGCCCAAATCAAATTGGCAATACTAGAATTACCTAGTATTTTTAAAACGTATTACTATTATATTGGTTTCCGTTATCCGTATTTTTGTTAAGTCAATTACCGTTACACGATTGTTAAAAAAAATTACATTTGTTAACTGAATAGCTTTTTAGTTTTTCAGTTTACAATATTGGTAATTTAGATCGCTTTAATGGTTATATTTTGAATTTCTTATTTAATTAAAGAAATACATATATTAGTTCTTTTTATTAATAAAAAATAATTTCTCATAAACAAATAAAATGGTAGGTATATATTGACAAATGTCTGGTCTTTAAAATTAATTTCTTGTTATATGAAATAATTGTTGTAATATTTAGTTTTCCGTTAAAATATATCAAAACATCTAAAGTGAAACTACAAACTATAGCTATATAAAACTATTTGTAACTAATATTTTTCTTCAAGTCTTTTACAAAAAATGTAGAACTAGCGGAGGAACTTTTTGATCGAAAGTTCGAGAATTGATTTGGTGCGTGAAATTTCTAGATTAAGTTTTGAATAAGTCAAAATATATTATACATATGTCCGCACCAACTTTCACTCTGTACTTTGTGGCAAAGACGATTTAGGAAAACGCTTCGTCCTGCTTAGAGGACAGATAAATATTTAACTACAAGAAATATCTGACATATCATGCAATTAACGAGAACAGTCGAGATTTGGGAAACATTACGTCGGTTTCGACCATTTTGGATTATATTTAAGTACCTACATAAGGCCCATTAGTACAGATAGTTATCTGTACTAATGGACCTTATGTACTTAATCTTATCTATTGATCGCGGTATAGATAACTTGCTTGCCCTTTTATATGGAATACAACAGCTATTTGTCAGCAGCTGATGACTTTTTAAAGTTTAAATCGTATATTATTCTTATATAGTTACGCAAGGTTTCTTACGGGTTATGCAGTGTTGCTGATGCGCTGTTGGATATGTCGAACTTTGGTCATGGTTTTAATAATTTAGAGGTTATTTTTTGAGTCGAGACTACTTGAATTATTTTCATTAATAAATTATAACCTAACTTCGCGCCTGTATTACAGTTATGTTATACGTCCCACCATGGCATAGAGGGTAAGTCTATTGCCATAATCGGATATAAATCCAGTCTCCGAGCTACTATCAGATATTTTACGTCAAAAAAAAACCAATAATATTCGACCCCAGGGGTCGAATCTAGAATCTCTCGATCAACAGTCGCGCTTGCTACTATTCGTCGAATAAGGCAATCATTGTTACATATATATACAGGAACACATGTAAGTTCAGGTATAAAAAAGACAAATTAGTGTTTACAATTATTTTAATTGTGACAGTCATTGCGGCAATATAATTAACAATAACCTTAAAATCGCAATACATACATAGGATAATAATCATAACAGTATACATAATATATTGCAGAGATGAAAAATTTGTACGAAGAATATCAGCAATGTTTTTTGTAGTACAAAACTAAATATTTACTTAGATCTCGTATCTACTCAGTCTAACATTTTTCGCACGTTTCATAGAGTTCGAAACGCGTTGGAAAAAGCTTTTAAAGTATTGCTTTGTGTAGGATATAATTAGTTATTGCTTATCATCTAACGCACTGGTTGTAGATAAAAAAAACTACTTTAATTTACGCTTTTTATAAAGAATTCATATGCACATGATAAGACAATATGAAACATCAGTTACACAGTATGTGTGAAAATACAGAAGAATGATAAGGAAACTGAAAGAAGAACAACTATGTATTAATATGATAGTGCGTACAGTGTATAAAGATTATACAGAAGATTGAGAACGATAATGAAAGAAGAACAACTATTAATATGATAGTGCGTTTGTTGATGAACTGTTCATATCACATCCAGGTATTATCTATTCGAAAAATGTATTATGGATCTAGCGTCTACATTCCATTGGTCCACATTAAAGGCTTCTTCATAACCGAAACCATTCCTATCATAGTACTCTTCTATTTATTTAGATATAAACTCAAACACTAATCGTCTCACGGCCAGAACTGGAAGAGACATGAGTAATGCTTAAAGTACGAAGAAAATGCCTTTCTATGTATCTATAATTTAAAAGTGATCATAACTTAGTTTCGTATAATTATGCGATATAAAGATATTTAAAATTTTAATGTATAATAAAATTTTAATATATTCAAATCATGCTTGTTATTAGGGTATACAAAATTAAAAGTATTCATTACGCAGAATATATTACGATATCTTAATTTAGAAGAGCTATTGATCTAGATTGATAATACTTTAATTGCGCGGGAAAATAATAGAACAGTTGTATTACAACGCACTGCAGCAATACACAATTTGTTTCCGATGTTATCTTTTAAATGTACATAAAGTTAGTCATATAATTGTATGTGTTGTTACTTGTATAAACTAAATTGGAACGTTTAGAATCTCCGCCTAACATGCCCTTTCGAGTCCTTCCAAATATACCAGCTGTTAGAACAGAGCTGACTATGATCGTATTTAAAATAGAACTTTAGCACATTCCAATAAAAACTATTTTTATATTTCGAATGCTTTATGGTATGAGGATGCGCTGTCATGAAAAAGTGAAATATAAAAATAGACTTTATTGGAACGTGCTGAGTTCTATTTTAAATATGATCAGATTTTGTTCTGCTTTTCGAGCCGATTTATACGAACGCCTGTATGTTACTATACATTATAGCACTGATTTGAAATTATCTTTATAACGCATTGATAAATAATGAGTCTATTAATTGTATATAATTTAGTTTTATTTTCTTACATAATTATTTAAAAATAGCTTACGGTAATGAAAATGTATC